>VZTE01004150.1:1598310-1658901 GCA_013397775.1 Eulacestoma nigropectus
TGGAGGGAAGAGGGTTTTGCTTTCACTTTTTTTTTTTATTTCTTGTTACTTTAAACTCTGTTAGTAATAAACTTCTTTATATTCTTTAAAGTTTTAGGCCTGCTTTGCATTTCTTCTCATCCTTATCTCACAAAGTGAAAAGCATGTGATCAAACCACTACAAAGGGATATCCTAAGGATATTCATACCTGGCAACTTAAGTTTTTTTCTTAATCTGAGCTGCACTTACTTTGGAGGACATTAAAGAAAAGGAAAAAAGCATCAGTACATGCAGCACTCAAGAACTGATGACTTCCAGTATCACCTTAACAAACAAGAAAGTCTTTCTATGGAACACCCTGCAAAATTAAAACTTAAAAAAAAAATTAAATGGAAGTTCAACTAAATGCTGTGTTTTCAATTATTTTGAAATCTGAATTGTTCTGTCCCATTTAAATTATGGATCCAGATGTATTAAAATTTCAAGAACGCCAATAAGCATGAATATGAGTAGGAAAAATGCCAAATAACAAAAATAATACATTTCTCCTTTTTGGTTTGCATAAGAATTTACAGAAATTAGTACACAGGCTAGTGTCACACTGGATCACATCAGAGCAAGCCCCTATAAAATCATCAATGAAAGAAACAGTTTTTAGGGGAGAAGGAGCATTCAAAATATTCTCCAATATTCTAACAGAACATGTTTACATGGATCAGTATCTGATCAATCATTTAAACAAGACCAAGAAAACACCATTAGGTAAATAGAGAGGTTCTTCTCTGAACACAGCTTTTAAAGAATTATCCACCATTCTTTTATCCACAGTTACTTGTGACTGCTCATCCTGCACAACTTTTCCTGAGAAGAGTGCTCACTGTTTACGTGACTGTGTATGGTCTCTAGCTTACAACACACAATGATTTATTTAACCTCTGGCAGCCTTTGCCACTTCTTGTGGCTGGAGACTGCTGTCCAAAGATAACTTTAGGCTCAAGGCCAGTTTTTAAGGCATGTCTGTAAAGCTGAAACATAAAACAACAAAACAGTAAGACATAGATCTAAAAGATGAAGCCAATCCAGAGCCATCGTAAGAAATTGCAACAGTTTACAAAGACTTGATGTACTGCTTGTAGGCACTGCTTCATCTAGCACTGGCTCACAGCTGAGAAACCACCATAAAATGGTTTTGAGCACAGCAGTTCTCAAGTACAAGTCCCAAACTATTACAAACTGGAGCAGCACAAGCTACTCCTCAGTGTTCCTGGGGCCTACAAGCAGCAATAAGCAAAACCTACCAATAAGCTGTATTTGTAGAAGTCTTGCAGAGACAGACAAGCTGTCTGTTCACTCCATTAGCCACCACTCCCTGCCCAGAGCAGAACAAGCCATTCAGTTTTCAGCATAAAGATTAAGGTATGGTTGGATTACACACCAGATGAAAAAAGCAGTCTAATCCTGCTTCATTCTCACAAACTATTGGTGCAGTTACTGCTCAGGAAACTGCATCTAGAGGCTGACTGAATCAAATGTTTTCTATATTTCAATGCAACATTAAAAAGAAATGACAACCTTAAATGGGGGGCAATCCAACAAAGCACTGAACGGATGAATGTGATTGCTGTATCAAAACTATTCCTGCTCTAGTGGATGCCATAGGATATCCACTGCCACTATCATGTCACAGACAAGTCACAGGTACAAGGTTTGTTTAAAGGAAACCAAACAATATTGAAAAGCTGATTTAGTAAGATGAATTTTTGGGGCAAATACCAGTATCCACAACAAAAAAGGGAAATGATACAGGGCATGATCCACTGTTGATACTGTTTTCTCTTTTCAGGAATGACGCCAGCACATCTCCACTGGAGACTGGGTTAGCCATCAAAGGATTGCTTATCCTTCTCGCAGGAGCACCCACTGCCAGCAAGAACCAAATTTGGTTCACACATCAACAAGCTCCCCACTGGCTAGAGACTGTCATTTCTTTTCTTTATTTTAATCAATATGGTAACTATAGTACATTCCACACTATATATGTTTCTTCACTGTGAGTACAATCTACTGTTAACAGTAATTATAAGAGAAGGTCATGAGGGCACCTTGCCCATGGAAATGCAAAAGGTAAACTGGGCTAAGGCTTGTTATTGAACAGTATTTCTGTATGGTGTAGTGTGGAGAATAACTTGATGGATGGCACTGTTGCAGAGGCCTTCTTGATACATATTTTTAACATTTAACAAAATCATAACAATTAGGTAACCAAAAATTTCCCTCAAATTACAACTGGAACATAGCATTAACCTGTTTATAGGCAGAGAAACAAGAGGTGACCACGCTGTCACTCTGTGGAACACCATGAGCTGACTTCAGACATAGAGAAATTGTGATGGTGCATTCCCTCCTGCACCTCCTCAGGCCTGCTCTACAATCTCAGGAATTACCTCCCTCAATTGCAGCTCAAATGAAATGGCACCATTGTTACTGGACTTTTTTCCTCCAAAATTTCAGGTAGTTACAAACTTGGCTTATGGCCAGGATGGAAACACACTGATGACTAAAGCCAAGCATCTCCTGATCCAATAAAGAGCAGTACCGAGAGAGGCCCTTTGAGCTCTCCCAGATGACAGCAGGCTGTGACCAGCACCTCTGAGTGGGACACCTCCCGGAGCTCATGAACCCTCAAGTCTGCCACACTGGAAAGACCATCCCCCTTACAGCCCTCAAGGAGCAACTCTTGCCTGTTGAGAAACGTAAATAGGTTTGATGTATTCCACTGAACTCAAGGGGAACTTTTCATCCTTACTTTGTACACAGGTATAGATGTGCACACCTCTGTGCCTCTGTGTGAATTATGGCCTATGTACTAACTAATAGAGGGAACTGTGCCTTCAAACTCTGCTAGGTCACTAGGTTAAACTCATATCAAATACTAAATTATTAAAGCAGGTACCTACCTACCTTTTTTTTGTTACCAAAACAAAGGGAGGAATTATTGAAAAATTCATATTATTTCAAAGTAGCTAAGTGCTTGTTTGACATAAGTAGCTAGAATTGTTACAGCAAGCTGAGCTATATAGCTATATTGCATAAGTCAAAGATGGATCACAGTGAAGCCTGGAACTAACAGCCTAAACATTACTAATAGTTAGAATAGACAAAACTGTCTTAAAAATTAATAGCTGGAGCAACTACATTATAACATGGACTACAGAACTGACTGAAACCCCCACAGAAGCAGACCTAAGAGGATGTGAAGATGCCCATGTGGCAAACACTTGGTAACAAAACAGCAAAGTAACGAAGGTCAAGAAGGGCCCAGACTCTAATACGGCCATTGATCCAGACTATCGCGTGAGGGGTGCAGAGTTTAGACTGTAATAATTGCCCAAGGATTTCTTCATCTGGAGTCCCTCTTTTGAGGCACCTAGCTCAAGCTACCAGGTATTAAAATTAATCTGTACCAATAAATCTATCTGATGGAGATGAGAGCCTAGTGTCAAAAAGTTCTTTAACATCTATACTGCAGTAAGTTTATCAGAAATGCTTATAATCACTCTTAACTGCCTTTTTCGGTTAGTATTCTAGATATTTCTACCAGAGCGGGACAACAAACTGTTCAATACACAGTTTGGTACCTCACATGTTGCATTTTAACAGGCAGTAAAGTGATTTACTGTGACACACGGTCCAAGTGCTTTTCTACCAATACAGACACGTATTGTGCTCATTGCTGACCGATGAGGAGTGTATCCGTAAAGACAGAAGCCTTATTCTTCTTCTGTGGTTGTTTTTTTTCTTTTTGTTTGTTTGAATCTCTTTTTCCTGGTAACTGAAAGACACCCCAGCCCACCCCGCAGCTGGGCAGACACAGGTGCGACAGTGAGAAGACACACGGCTGTTCAAGCCCGGCCGATTCCCTCGGGTGAGGCTCTGCCCTCCCGCCGGCCCTACTGATAACGCCGGCGCTTCCGTGGGTTTCTGCAGCTTCCCGTTCCAGCCCGCGGGTCACCCATGCCGGGAGCCGGGTCCCCGCCGGCCGCCAAGGCCCCGGCCCGGCCCCAGCCCACGGCGAGGGGGAGCCCCGGGTGCGCTGAGCCCGCACGGCCGAGGCCCCGGGCACCCCAATGCCAGGCGAGCGCCGCTGGTGCAGGGGCATCTTTCGGCCTCGCCGCAGCCCCTGCGGTGCCGGTCCCCACACCCACAGCTCCTCCGGCCCCCTTACGGCTCCTCGCCCGTGGGCCAGTGCGCACCCACAGCCCTTCGCCGGGCAGGCGGCGATACCGGCCCCTGTAACGCCGCGTACGTGTCCGTGGCCCGGCTCCTCCACGAAGCGAGCGTCGCCTTCTCCCGGCGCGCCGTCAAGGCGCTGCGGTCAGCCGACTGGCCGCATCAGGCGCTGCCCGGCAGCTCCGAGCACCCCCGCCTCGTTCCCTCAGAGCCACCCTCTCCTCCGCCCCGCGCCGCTGCGGGGCTGGGCCGGGCGGAGACACCCACCCCCCGTCGGGCACCTCCTCCCAGCGGCGCGGCGGAGGCGGCCGCGGCCTGGGCAGGGGCCGAGGCCGGGGGAGCGGCGCGGCGGCAAATGGCGGCCGGGTCGGCCTGAGCTGAGGGGACGGAGCTGCACCATGAGGTTGCTGCGCGCCCTTCTGCGCGGCGCCGCCCCGGGCAGCATACCGCAGCAGGTGGACTTCTACTCACGCTTCTCCCCCTCGCCGCTCTCCATGAAGCAGTTTCTGGACTTCGGTGAGTCCCCGCCGAGCCGCCCTCGACCGCTGCC
Source organism: Eulacestoma nigropectus (assembly GCA_013397775.1). Lineage (NCBI taxonomy): Eukaryota > Metazoa > Chordata > Aves > Passeriformes > Eulacestoma > Eulacestoma nigropectus. Next base: position 1,603,071 of record VZTE01004150.1, read on the forward strand.
CCTCCTCGCACAGGTGCCTGTGAGGAGCGGGACAGCCGCGACCCCTCAGCCCCTCAGCGCTGCCCGGCTGTTGCTGATCTCTTTTAATGCTGTGCTTTCTGGCAGAAAAGGGCTCTGCTTCCTTCTGGGGCAAGGGAGCCTAGTTGGCTCATTCCCGGAGACTGCAACTATGACAGGGTTGAAATATAGCTGAAAACTCCAATTTTTGGCACCCCCAGGGTAGTTGGGCGTTTTCCTGCAGAACCTGCAGTGCTGGGGAGAGAGTGGGAACAGCTGTGACAACTGGTAGCGTTAGAGTAGTGATTCAGACAAGTGAAACTGGTTAAGCTTTTTGCAAAGCAGCATGCGGCCTTCTAAAGGCATTTTCCAAACACGTGAAACGTTTAGCCTCAGCTGGCACTGTGGGGCTGAAACAGTCATCACTTCTCAGTCGTTTGTCTGTGCCCTACAGAAACATTCTACCCAAATGTTGCTATTTTAGAAGGTGCCTGAGAGAAGGAACAGGATGCAGACACCAAGAGCCATCCTGGAAGATTTGGAATCTAGTCTTGAAAATGAGTAAATCAGTAACAGGATACTCAGGCTCTGTGCCAAAACCACTCCTAATGCTTCCAGGTTTGACTGTCAGTTTGGAAACAAAAGGGATCACAGGAGTTGTTTTATTCTGCTTCAAAGCAAAGACCACATAGAGAAAGGTCGTGTAAGTAACACTGAGAAACCTTTTCAAAGCCTGAGGTTGGAGTAATTCTATAATGCGTTCTGTTTCTGTACCCCAGGCGCTTTGTTATGCATACATGTCTACGTAAGTGTTATATATTTAACTAGTTGATAGTTTCATGTTTTTTTATGGTTTTGTAAGTAAAACCTAAGTGAGAACTAATTCTAGAACCCCAAACTTTGTATAAGCAGGAAGACTTACAAAGAAGACTTTCTCATAATTATCTCTCACTTCATCCATCTAGTCAGCATTTCACTTGTGGCAATGAAATATATCCGACATTTAAAACACCACATTCCTACAGGAACCCCACCATATTTTCTGTTGCTACCGTATTTTTAATCAAAGAATCTTGCAAATCAGAGTTTGCTTTGACTGGTATTATTTTACCACTACTGATAACATAATGCTTACTGTAAAATCAGTGTTTATTTTCAAGGCACACTATTTCCTTATGTCAAAAGATAGGCTACTTTTTTGCTTGAACATAAGGTAAAAATAATCTTGGAAACTTTAAAATCTTTTTTTCTCTCTTTTGCTTAAGGATTTAATCACAGAGAGTAAAAGCTAATAACAGAAATAAAAAGTGCAAGACAGAAACACTATTTGTCTATAAGACATTCTGTAGCCATTATAATCTGACGGTGTTTTCAATAGGGATTTTTTTTTTTGCTCCTTTTGCTAGAGTGAGAGCAGTCAAAGAGGAAATAATAAAATCTGGTAAAGCTAACTTAAAAAAATGAAATCTTCTATAAGCAGATTTAGGTCTGGTCTTGGGTTATAAGACCACAGTATTTTCTGCAGGAGTCTTACCCATTCTTTGCCTAGATACAGCCTGTAGCTGCACAGGGAAAGAGAGTCATCTGCCTGTTCAATTTGCCTGCCCTATACTGCCTTCCATATTTCACCCAGGATTGCAAAGATAAGGCCTTCAGATACAAAAACCATTTTGTGGAATGTAACTTGCTGTGTATATGAGGCATTTAAAGATTATATTTACATTCTAATACCTCCAATCTCATTTGTTCTTGGAACTTTACCCAAGAAAAGAGTCATGCCCAAAATGCAATCTGACTAGGGAGAAGAATGAAAGGTTTCTAGGCAGAGGTCATATGTAGACAGCAAATGCTGGTGCGTGCCATTGTGGAGTTTCTTGTTAATTATTCACTTTTTTATTAACTGACATTCTTTCATCAATGTAATTTATAATGTGTCTGAGTCTGCATGCTTTAAAGTAAACTGCTCTATTTCAATTTGGTGAAGATTTTTCATGTTAAAGGCACTCCCAGCTTCCTGTTTTCTTTCCTCATCCTTTCTTTTAATCTTCTTCCCCAACTTCCCCTTGCCAAATGGAAGGCGTGAACTGAGCAGTAACACAGGAGTTAATTTTTAGGAGACACCTTTTGTGAAACACCGGACCTGAAGTATGTACTTCACTGCAGAAGATGGGCAGGTTAGGAAGTTCAGATGATGTTTACGTGACAGTCTTGAAGTCTAGAAAGAAGTCTGGCTGAGAATGAAGTACAGCATTTCTTAGTCTCTTCCCCACGCTGCACCCTCCTTTTTCACCTAGGAAAACGAGCTTTGTGGGAGTAAACGTAGGTCTTGATTTTAATAACCACATTTAATTGCCACCCCCACAGATGACACTTGCTCTTACAAAAGGACAGGTCAGTTATCAACAGAGGCAGTATTTTCACTTGTAGCTTTTAAAAAGGTAAAAAATTAAATGTATTAGTATCCTAATGGCTAAGCAGAGTAGCTGTCCTACTTTCATTTCTTTCTCACTGTTCATGTGAATTCATTCATCTGACTTCTGTTCCTGTAAGACTGAATTTAAACTACAACAGATTTAGTTGAAAATGAGATCAGTATTACTGAATTTGTTTTCTGTAAGCGTTTGAGGATGAGTTATGGTAGTTCACTAAGATCAGTGATCAAAAGCAAGGTGTATGGAACTATGATACTTCATAAATAGTTTCTGCACTGGTTTCATTTGCTTCTCTCACATGCTCAGAATGACATACTGTTTGATCAGTGCTGGTTAGAGTCAGTGTTTGCTGCAAATAAAATGAACAATATCCATGGAGAGAAGCCATATTTAAAGTTGTATAGGATGGGTCTGCAGCTGTTGCATTAGCTTCTCTTTATATATTGAAGATTCTCATTACCGCCACAGGTAGATTTCAGTATGCAATAAATTTTGAAATACAAGTGGGCTGCTGCCATGAAAGAAACACTGGCTTACCAGCCTGACTGAATCAGCTTTGAAACCAAGGCATAGGCCTCTTGTGCAAGAAAGTAAGAGTTTGTGTAGTTCTCTACCATAAGCATTGACTTAATTCTGATGTCATATTGGTCTTAGGATCTGAAAATGCTTGTGAAAAGACTTCATTTATGTTTCTGCGACAAGAGCTGCCTGTGAGACTGGCAAACATAATGAAGGAAATAAGCTTGCTTCCAGACAACCTCCTAAGAACACCTTCAGTTCAGCTGGTGCAGAGCTGGTAAGGACAGTGACATTCCATTCCTTGAAGGGTGACCTTCTGCATATACACAGGCTGGAGGAACTCACTCTCTTCTACTGCAAGAACATTCATAGGCTTGTTACGTGAACATCACTTATTTATACTGAGATATTAAATACACCAATGTAATCAGAAACTAAATTTACAGATATGGGAAATAACCTTTAGGAGCAGTTAGAGAACCCTCAAGGGAATTAAAAATCATTAAGTATTGCACACACTTGTGTATGAGGATACAATTTATTTATTTTTTTTTTTAAACAAAAATCCACCAGAACAATGTTTAATAGGGAACTTACCTGAAAGTGAAGAAGCTAGTTGAAGAAAACAACAGAAGCAGGTAAGGCACAAAATGTTTGCAAAATATAGTAGAAACCATTTACAAGCCAGGTTATTGCAGACTGAGAGTAAAGGTATAGAAAATATGAAGAAAGAGCAATAGGAAGCTCCCAAAGCCAAAACATAAAACAACAGAGAGAACATAAAGGTATTAAAGTAAAAAAGACATTATTTGAAAAATAAAATTTGCTTTCAAGTAAGGGACTTAGGCATAAACTTTTTTAAGATGAAAGCTAAACAAAGAGATTGCTTGGCAACTGCTAAAGGCAGAAGGATTTCTGTAAAGGCTTTTAAAGTTAAGAGAACACAAAATCTTCCAGTAAGTGGGATTGACTAGATGACTGAATATGAAAAGAGCTATCAATGAAGATGAAGGCTCTTAATGAAACAGAAATGCTTACATTCTCATGATACTAGATGACATTGATCAAATGGGAAATTAATTCCATTTGGGCAAATGCAAAGTAGAACACAGGGAAGAACCTCCTCTCCCTGTGTGCTTGCTTGTTTACAATGGAAAAAGAAATTTTGATGCTACTGGGAATATTTTTCTGGGTATGTCAGTTGATGGCAAGAAGGAAAATAGTGTTAGGACCTAAATAACAAATGGGGAGGAATATAATTGTACCACTGTGTTAGCCCATTATTCCCCTGAATTGCATGCAGCTCCATCCTGAACAGAAAAGACCAAGAGGGATAATCAGAGGGTTGGAACAATTTCTACGTGAGGAGAAAGCAAATAGAACTCTTCAGCTTGGAAAATAAGTATCTAAGGAAAGGGATGGCAGAAATACTTAAGTCGTGAACAAATGGAAAGATTTTTCTAATAACAGGAACTCGCTGAGGCTGCAAATAAGTGATCACCTACTAGGTCTAAAACACAAAGATGATATTTTATGCATTCTAATTGAATTGTGGAATTCATTGCTCTGGAAATTTTGAAGAAAACATCATAAATAGATTCAAAGGAATCTAACAAAATTCCCAGGGGAGACAGGTAGAATGATTTGGAAACACGCAACACTGGAAGACCACAAATTTCTAACCAGAGAGATCTAGGGAGGTGTATTAGAATTGGTCTTTATCCTGTTTGTTTTATTGAAAGGTACGTCCAAAGTCTTCAGGAGATTCTTGACTTTAAGGACAAAAGCTCAGAAGATTCAGGGGCTATTCACAGGTAAGGCTTTGCTGTCCCATAGGTTAATATTTTGTTAATATTGTATGGAAGAACTGGCAAACAAACAATAGCTTAAAAAAATTTCCTATCTGAAATCCCTACAGAAGAATTGCAGCAGTGTCATCCTCTGTCCCTAAAAGGAAGGTACATTAAAGCAGGAAATGAAGCACTTTAGCATACTGTCATTCTGTAGAATGCTGTGGTCAGTGCTGGCTGACCTTAAGTGCCATTTGACAGGCATGGGTTGTTCTGCATGAAAACAGTTGGTATGGTTTTCTCTCTCTTAGCAGTAATCAAAATAATAAATAAATAATAATTTTATATATAGTCAGAATAGTTGATTACTGGTTGTTTCAATACTAGTCAGCTGAAACATACTGTAAAGACTGACCTGCCTTCTTACTGCAGTAGGTAGATGTGTGATATTTTTGTACTGAAGTCTTCATTTTTGTAGACAGCCACTCTGTTTGCCAGTCTTAAATTTCCCAGAACATTAAATTAAAGAGTATTAAATAAAAGTGAAACACTAACAATGTATTCATTTTAGTTTTACAGATACTGTGATAAAAATCCGGAATCGACACAATGACGTAATTCCTACAATGGCTCAAGGAGTAATAGAATACAAGGAAAGCTTTGGCATTGATCCAGTGACCTCACAGAACGTGCAGTATTTTTTAGACCGCTTCTACATGAGTCGCATTTCAATCAGAATGCTCCTTAATCAACACTGTAAGTGCCAGTTGTTGAAAGCAGGAGAAATGATATCTGTACCATGTCAACTGTATTTTCCTTTAATGTTTAAGTGCTTAATATGTACTAAAGTGCCACTTAGGAATATATTATTTGCCTTTCCATTTATAACTCAGTACAATTCCTAAAATATTTATGAATAGTAGACTTTCATGTATGGTGAGGACTGAAATTATAGATTGCCTGTGAATTTTTTATTTAGCAAAACTGAAGAGACAAACTAAAATCATAAAATTATACTGGATGTTAAATAATGTTTTCTTTTTTGGCAGCTTTACTGTTTGGTGGGAAAATTAATCCAGCTCATCCAAAACACATTGGAAGCATTGATCCTAACTGCAATGTTGTTGAAGTTATTAGAGGTAAATTCAGATGATAAGAACAAGAATCCTGAAAACTTAAATGAATGTCCATACTAAGAGCAAATACACATCCATATTCATATTCATATACTGTTTACTTCTTTCCTACCTGGAGCAGAAGTTTTATTTAAAGTGTAATACAATTTTGTTTCTTTTTCCTACAAACCCAGTTTTTGTGAGAAAATACACATCTCCCTGACAGTGCACAGTACTTCTAATTTTTGGTTTTTTGGCAGACTTTAAAGAAGAAAAAAAAAGTGAGAGTGGGAAATGTAACTTCCTGTGTTTATTATTATAGATGGCTATGAAAATGCCAAGAGACTTTGTGATTTATATTACATGAGCTCTCCAGAACTTATCCTTGAAGAGTTGAATGGTAAGTAAATATGGACAAGGCATGGTCTTGAACATCATGATGGTTTCTTCTAGAGGAGCTGGTGGTAAAATGTTCTCCTGCTTTTCCTATAGTGCATGTGTTCTCTGTATCTACTGTAATAAGTAGTTTGGGTTTTTTAAAATCTGACAGAATGCTTTCCCCATTCCTCCCTTTAATCAGAAAACTGACATGAATAGAAGTTTTTGATACTACAGCTGTTGATACAACAAATTTTAGCAGGCTCCTTCCCTCCCTAAGATTTCATGTGTCTTTGCCTGACATTACTGCATCTCACCCTCTCTGCATTTCTTGCAACACTTTCAAGATTTATACAAGACATTCCATTCCATCTTCATGATACCTGTGAGGAAGTTATTAGAAAGCAACTATGATATACCCTAATCAGTGATGCCACAGTGGGTTTTAAGATTAATTTCTAAAGCAGCAAGCAACATTTGAAAACCTTGATTATGACTTTTGATTAACATACAACTTACCGAAGATTTCTGTTCAAGTTTTCCTTCTTTAAATTCAACAATACAAATTCACATTTTGAATTACTGTGGGAATGAATAAAAGATATCTCATTTGCTATTTAGTTATTTAGACTCTCTTCTCTCCAGCTAAATCACCAGGACAGCCCATGCAAGTGGTGTACGTGCCATCACATCTCTATCACATGGTTTTTGAACTTTTCAAGGTCTGTGCACTTAGCATTAATTACACAATTCTTCCATACATCTTTGTTTACTGAGATTGTATTGCTTTGACTTTTTGAACCAATTCTAGATAATAGCATGTTTTTGCAAGTGCAAACTTCTTGCCATTTGACTGCAGGAACACAGCTACACTGTACTATTAGAGAACCAGTAATTGCATAGAAAATGAACAGCTTTGGAATAGACAGCTTAAATCTTAAAACATATTAAGCCATTAGTTAATAAAGCAAGTGAGAATAAGATATCCCAAAAATTGTGTATCTTCAAATCTGGTAAAATTTGTAACAGGTCCTAAAGAGCTTTCCTGAAGCAGTTCAGTCCTAGACTTTTCTTGGACTTTGTGTCATATTACATGTACTATGTGCATTATAAAGAATTCTAGAACAAAAACTCTGTACATTAAACTATTCATGTTTCCTTTAAAAAAATGAAATATTTGAAGTCTTTGTATATTCTAATAAACTGTATATATACTGATACTGAATAAACCAGAAATACTAAAAAACCCATTCTAAACCAATATACATTTGCTGTGATTCTTAAATACGAGATAAAAATAATTACTGAATTGATGCTTTAAGGTAATATACAAAGTGAACAGGATTTAAGTTGTACTTGAAAATTACAGAATGCAATGAGAGCCACCATGGAACATCATGCTGATCGGTGCATTTATCCTGCAATTCATGTACACATCACATTGGGAAATGAGGATTTAACTGTGAAGGTACTCACTTTTTTATTTTATTTTGAAGGTTATTTTGATTAGGGTTTTTTTTCCTGTCATGAGCAGCATATTAGTAACTTGAGCTGCTGATCTGGTTCCATCAATAGATGGTATGTGATGACGTATGTAAGTAAAAAGACCATTGTGGAATTTCACATACTGCCTCAGTGGAAATTCATGAAGAGGTTGCAGTCACACTGAGGGTTCTGCAATAGCATCCTGTACTTGCTTGTGTCCTGCCTAGCTTAGAAGCAACCATGACTAAAAACAAAGTAGCATGTTTATACAATTGTAACATCAGCATTTTGTAAGTGACAGTGACAGAACCGAAGAGGGAAACGTATATTCCACACAAAACGAACCTCCTGAAGTAGTTTCCAGTTTCTTCTTTTTCTGTACAACATCCATGTTGGATTTCAAAGACCAACTGCAAGCACTGGGTTTTTCATGGGTCTAACTAAACTGTAGTAAAACAACTCCTTTGACTTAATCCTTCAGTAATAGGTTTTAGTAAATGATACTTAAATGGCAGTATTCTTGAGGAATAAAGATAAAATACACAGAGAATCTGGCATTTGCTAAAAGGTACAGATAGTGACTTCAGTCAAAAGTGTGTTATGAACAAGATAAAAGCAATGCACAATTCAAGCAGAATTTCCTTGCCTCCAAGAGATTATGAATGCTTCTTACGGTAGTATTTTATTTAATGGTTTGGGTAAGGGATGAAAGGGAAGGATTCATCTCTCTCTGGTCATTGTTGGAGATGAGAATTAAAGAAAATCCGTAACTTAGTAGGGACAGCTTCAAATGTTTTACCTGAACTTTCTCTGGCTTATTGTTTGAGAGAAGCTGTCTTTTATAAAAATGTATTCAGGGATATAAAGCTAAATGCTCCTTCTTGTTCCAGATGAGTGATCGTGGTGGTGGTGTTCCTATGAGGAAAATTGACAGACTGTTCAACTATATGTATTCAACAGCACCACGTCCTCGTGTTGAGACATCACGAGCTACACCTTTGGTATGCAAATCTTTTATACTCTGGCATCGTGGATATGTCTAATTGTCAAAAAAACCATATAGCCAAAGCTACGAAATACTGATTTTATAGATAATACACTAAGTAATATTTAAATATTACTTAATTCAAGCAATTCAAGTATTTTTCAAAAAATAACTAGAAAATGGAATAAAATACTAAAGATTATTTGAATTTGTTCAAGATTCTCTTTTTCTCTGCTAAATCTAAAGATCAGTCACCTCAAGCAGAACACTTAGCTATGCTGCACGTACTGCAGTGAGAGCAGGATTCTGAATCATTTTTGTAGCCACTGAATGAAAGGAAGAATAATTATAGCAATGACTTTGGATCAAGGCCATAGTTCCATTTGTATTGTGTAGTCAAATGTACCATCCCCCAGCAAGGATGAAGGTACAGAGATGTGACAGGGCATATGAAGAATCTACTTTGGTCTCATGTGAATGTAACAAATGCACAAGAAATAAAGCCTAAGCTCTCAAAAATTAGAATCTCTGAACAGCTTTCCTGCATTTATTCTCCCACATTGCATCATTAAAAAATATATATAGTTCTGCATGTAGATGACTCTGCAACTCACTAAACACTAGACCTTTACAGAGAAGTGTTGTGTACACTCATTGAGAGATTACCTCTAAATTTAGTATTTAAACAAAAAATCACGTTTAACACTGCAGGGCTACGTCCTGCTACTGCAGTCAGGGCTGGGTAGAATTTTAGTATAAGCTGAAAATTCATAGACATTGTGTCTTGAACCTTTTTTATATGTTCTGATGATGAAATGTATCTGACTTAAGAACACTTGAGTACTTAGGATCAGTAGCTCCATGAGGCGTGACACAGACACAACGCTGTTTTCTCTAATGGCATCTCTTCCAAAAGCTACCATAATACAAGAAGTGTTATCTACCAGCCCTCTCTGATGAAGGAATGAGTTTTCTCATAATCACAATCATCCATACATTCTTGTGGTTTTGGGATATGTAGTAGCTTGGCGGGGGGGCATAATAGTTAACATCTGAACTCCTGTTACTGTCAAACATCATGCTTAGTTTGTCTCTTTTACCTATTAAGTTAAAACAGAAAATGCCACTGATTGATGCAATTAATGAAGTATACTTTTTCTCCTATCAGGCTGGATTTGGTTATGGCTTACCCATATCACGTCTGTATGCACAGTACTTCCAAGGAGACCTGAAACTCTATTCCTTGGAAGGCTATGGTACAGATGCAGTTATTTACATCAAGGTATGATGTAACACTCTACCATTTTACATTTATCAGCAGCTCTAATCTGAACTGCTAATGGAACTCCGTGTTCTGTTACAGTAACTTGAATTAAAAAGAATCATCAGCTACAGCCTTTGCTCCTTACAGGCCTTATCAACAGAATCAATTGAAAGACTCCCTGTATACAACAAAGCAGCCTGGAAACATTATAAAGCAAACCATGAAGCTGATGATTGGTGTGTGCCAAGCAGTGAGCCAAAGGATATGACCACTTTTCGCAGTATGTAGCTTTTTCCTCAGCAGTTCATAAGAAGTAGGTTTGTCTGTAAAGGGAATTTAAAAGACCTGATTTATACCAAGATGTTGAGCCACTTTCGATATGTGAAAGTAATTTTAAGTGGTGTAATAGAAAGTTTAGAGTAATTAGGCTTTTCTGAAATTAAAAACACAGCCACCAAAACCCCCAAACCTGCACTTACTTATGAAGTGAGGTCATACTTCATTTGTTTCACTTTCTATTTATGACTGCTTTCAGAGCTAAGTCAAAGGAGCAATATTTTGGGTTCTACAGGCATCAAGGCAACGTCTATCACATGTGGTATTAATTTGTATAATTACAAAATAGGTTTATTAGAAAAACTACTGAAAAAGCTCACTGGAACATTTTTCCTTTATACAATACTATAGGATTAATGAAAAGCTCGTGTAAGAAATATCGAGCTCATTGCTATACCCTTGCAACTGTATGGCACTTTCTGTTCTTTTATCTTAAGCACACAGAAGCTCAATTTTGCAAAGTTAGATATGTTACCTACATGCATTGCCTACATCAAGGGGTTTTTTTCAGCTGTAGAAATCACTCATCTCTGTAGGGATAAAAAATTTTAAAAAGCATTTTTAACTGCTACTGCTGGTATAATGTATCTCAGGTATGTGGCTTCGGTTATATTTCTTTGGTTGTAATGTGAATATGTAATAGATGTGAAAAACTTATCTTGCCCCGATCATTGTGAATTAAAAAATAGCATTGGCTTGTGTACAGTAGATAAATGTTGTCTTGCATTTGCCTGTATTTCTGTAGGTCATACCAAAACACAGTATCAACATTCTAGCCTTTGTAAGATCTCAGACTTGGGTATGTCAGGTACAGCTGTAAATGAAACTATTTTAATAAACAGATTTTAAATATTTGTCTGTAATAGGGCATCTCTATTACTTTGACAGTATAAACTACCTTCACAGGAGTAATTAAGAATAAGTGGAATTAACAGTTTTTGAAAATATCTTTGCATTTGTGATATGCTTCTGGCCTCATTTTTGTAGTAACTGGAAGTCACACTATAACATAAACATGATAACCAGAATATGTTAATCAGTCAAAGATAAACTGTCAAAACATAAAGGGGAAGATAGAGAGGGGAATGAGTATTACGTTTCAGATACAAAGTCCTTTTAATAAAGAATTCAACTTAATGCCTACTGTACCAGCTTTGTTCAAATCATACACGTCTGTGTTGCACCTCGATCCCTGTCATTCCTAACATTTTAGGAGTGTTGCAGTTAAAGCCATTGAGAACTAATCCTCTTCTCAGTTAATTAAACTGCCTGTAATTCTCTGGTTTTTGTTCTGCAGCAGACATGCATAATCCCTCAGAAACAGTAAGCCTAGCTTTTCCTAGTTTACTATCTCTGCACAGAGCAGAAGGTGAGATACCACAAGTGAAGGGGATAGGTGGGATGCTGGAAATTGAAGTCATGCTACTCTAGTTGTAGCTGAGCCAGATTCAAGATTTATCACCTGCTACCTCCCTAGCCAAGTTCTGCAAAACAATGAAATGGTTTTATACCCTGGTTAAGCTAATATAGGTAACTTCAATAGAAGTGCATTACACACTGGGCTGTATACACAGTTAAACTGACAGTCTGAGGGAAGATTACTGTAGCTTAATTGCCACCAGAACAGTAGGGTTACCTATTCCACTCAAGCTTGTAGGCACCTTGAGGCCCCTATTTTTCTTCCTCACAAGGATGCGAGGTGGTAACTGGTGCAGCTTTCAATCTACACAGCTAAAAGTGAGGGGAACTGAGAGCTGTTCTCTTCTATGGCCTGGCAAGAGGATGTGAGAAATGCCATATAGTGTAAAATGGGGCCCATACAAATGTTGGAAGGGACACTTGCAGCTATTGCTTTTGCTAAACTAAAACTGAAAGTTACAGCAAGGGCTTTTAAAAGCTCAGGTCTGAAGCTGAGCATTCTAGGCTTTAAATCTTCTAACTAAACTGATTTTAGTAACATTGAACAACCACAAGCAGTATTTCTGAAGAAAAGCTAACAGTTTGTTTTCTACAAAGTCTGTTAAGTATTTTAGATATGACTGAAATAAAGTCTCCTTCATGTTCTCAGCTAGCTACCAACTGAATTCTGATTATTAGAACAACTTGCTGTATAATTGTATTATTTGTATCTAACTCTTCACCTGCGCCCCAATGATTGTGGTGAAAACACAAATGTATAGTGTTTTGATTTACAATATTTAATCCTAGTTACAAATTTGATCTTTGCTAACTTTTGGTTTCAGTAGAAGTGCAGAAGACAACTTTTGTGTTTAGCATTTTCATTACTATACTGAAGTCTATAGCACACTGGTTAAGTTGAAGTGAATCACTATATAAAAGTAGTACACTGTCAAAATGCCGAGACTAATAGTTTTGTATACAAATTAGCTCAGTCTTGCACTGTAAAATTAACCTTGATTTGTGTTAATTTTTTGAAAGAATCACTGCATTTATTCATTAAAACTATTGTAAAAATTAAACTCCGTTGGGTGATTGTGTAGCTTGGTACTGAGCTCATTCCGTACAGCCAGCCTTCTCATTCAACATCTGACAGATGTTAAATGCTGTGGGCTGTGATAATCAATGTTCTCATGCTCAGGTGCCAGGGGAATTTATCATCCCTGCTATGGCCCCTCCTTACCTTCAACAGCTCTGCACACAGGGAAACCTCTGAAACCATTACTTCCACTAGTCTCCTTCATAAGAAAACTCTTCACAGGGTGCAACAGTAGGCTTAAAGGGAAAAGGTAATCCGGGCTTCTATCAATATTCTGTGTTCTAGCTGTGAAAGCACTCAACTTTCTTGACTGAATTAATTAAAGGGTGGTTTTATGTGGGTGATCCTGAGCATTTGATGATTCCATACTTGTAATTCCTTTCTCTTTTATCAGTAGGGCAGCATTCCTCTTTGGTTCAAGGTCTCTAAGTTTGGCATACAACTCAAAGCTACTGCAAACAAAGTAAATAAGTTAAGTCTTGACCGAAGAATGCATAAAACTGAAATATAACCTCTTTTAGAAAGTAGTTATTACCAAGATTTTCAAACTTCATTTTGGAAATGCCTAGTGTGCCAGAAGCATTTCCACACAGTCCTTTTGCTGAAATTCTTAAGACATTTATACAAAAAAATAATAAATGTGAAACACCAACAGTGAAGTTCATTCATTTAATTAAAATGAAAAACAGTCCATAGATTCAAAGGAGAACTTGGTCCACATAAACGAACTATGTAAGTTTTGTTCTAGTCCATTCTAAGGTGGAACTGATATTTAATCTAGTCTATGTTTCTGGAATAATCTAATTTAAGGAAGTGCTCTTGTAGTATCACTAGAAAATAGTATGTAAATATACAAAACACCAAGTCATGTTCTAAGCTATTTCAAGAATCAAATCCTCCTTTAAAGAGAAATAACCTGTAGTCTACAACTGAACATTTAAATACAAGGCAGAAACCCAGTGCGTCAGTGATAATTTTTCCTACAATTCTTCCCTCAGTATTATAGGTTTGAAAAACAGTATTGTTTAAAATTAGCAAATATATAAATTTGGTCCGCAAAAAATCTTGTAGCATGTAGAAAAGAGAAATACATGTATTGCAAATTGATCTTACTCATAGCATAAATCTATAAAACTATGTATTATTTAGGAAAAATAGGTTAAAAAGGATCTTATTTATAGGCTTAAACCTTGTCCCAACACCATATGGGTAGTGTACAGAAAACTTAATATGCTTAGGATATGTAGTTTGTGAAAACTACTTAGTATTTCTTGTTATTTTCTCAGTAAATTGCAACACATAGAATTCAAAACCAATGTGCTAATAAAGAGAACTTTGAATGAAGCCCAGAAGTACAAGAATTAAAACAAAATAATCCATAAATTTGAAATACATGCTTTCTTTTTAAATTAATTTGACATTACCATTTTCTTAAACTTAATTTTTACTATACATCTTTAGTGGCAACAGATAAACAGACCGTGACAGACTGAATTTGTTGGCAGGATTTTTCTATCGTCCCTCTATCAGATTCAACTCTATCGAATGCTAGTTGACTAATACTGGAATGATTTTTAATACAGTATTCTACTTTTCACAAACATTGATTTCACTGAAAAGGGCATATGACACCTTAGATGCAGAAATGTTACTTAAGGCAGAAAGTTAAATTATTGTCTATTAGTACAGGCAGAGTCAACTAGAAATAAAAATGCTGAAAATATTATTTCATTTTATTGGGCTGTAATGGGGAGGGACCACAGTTTTAAAGTAAAAAACCACCTACCACGTTGAAGTGTTGCACTTTCCCTCCTCCCTCAATTGTACAATTATATACATATCTGCTGAACTTCCTCAAGATTAGGCAAGTCTGCACTAAAATAAAATGGTCATTTTAGCAGCTTGATTCAAGAGTGGCCACCACTCTGCCAGTCTTGCGAACTTCTTTCTCCTTCTTTTGAACCTTTTCTTTCTGCTTTTCCAGTTTTTCCTGTGTTTTTCTAATATCCTTAATTTTTTTCTTTATTGTTGATCTGTCATTTTGACTGGAAACTCCCAAAGCCTTTAGAGGGAGAAAACAAAACAAAACCTCATCAGTAGTTTTTTCCAACAGCACTGTCAACAGTGCTTGTGCATTAACAATACAAGAAAGTGTTATTCACTTTTCTACAAGACAGTCTGCTTATTTGAAAAATAAGGACTTAGGGCCTCAAAAGCATTGTAAATAATCATCTGGGTAACAGGGTAACAAGGTAGGTACGGAAACCAAGGCCAGCTCTTCAGTTGTGAAATAACAGTTTTGTGTTGCATTTTACAAACATGTAAACCCCTGAGCATTTCCAGAAAATAACATCATAAGTAGTAGTCTCCAGATATTTTTCTATCTCTTTTTATACACGAGGAATTTTTATTCAGTAGCTACTCCTTAATTTTAAGGATTTTAAAGTGTATAATTAAGAAGTGACTCAGGAAGCGGAAAGTACACTTCGATTTGCGATCGGCAGGTGGCAGCACCCGATTCCAAGTGCCTGACTGCACTCGCACCGTGTCAGCCCGAACGGCATCAGATGCACATTCAGCTTTAGGCATCAACGTTCAAGGTTCCACAGCTGGAGACAGTAATTTGACAGGCCAGTCACTGGTATTTCCTCTGTGCCCATGAAATTTTATAAAATACAGGACATTTAGTGTTGCATGTCTATTTAAAATGCAGGCATATTTTGGAGACTGAAGTTAGACACCTTTTCCCTCCCTAAGCCCCTCAAATTCTACTATTGATCATTAGTAATAATTTGCCTTATGCCAGAGTAGACCAATGAACCTCTTGCCTGTACAAAATGCAGTCTGATAATCTAACAAGAAAGAAAAACTGCAGGAATTTACCAGCACTATAAGGGATACATCTACAATGCAGCTTTCCAGATGTAAAATGGCAAGAAAAGGCTCAAAAGATTTAGAATACGTATTTTTAGCAGGAGTAAAAACCTGAAACATTTAAAAGGTCACCGGATAGGATTTTAGCCTTCCCATTTGAAGAGAAAATCTGGAAGAAATAGATTTCTATAACTGGATCCTGCAATTCTATTTGAATTGGCTGGAACTTGCTTTGATATGACCTTATGTTGAGATTAGGTGACAGATATATCAAGACCCCTTGGACAATTACACTTAAATTTCCTCAAGATACAAACAAGGAAGCAATATTTGTTATTTTTCTGGCTATAAACAGCCTGTCTTTAATTCTACAATCAATTACTAACTACTATCTAACTATACAGTCTCCAAGTATTTCAAAAGCAAATAACACAGAATAAAATAAATAACAAGAACAAATAACTCTATCCCTTAAAAAGCCACAAAACCAGGAAACTGGACTTTGTAGGTTAAAAATATGTCTGAATAAGCAGTGAGACTTACACAGTTACAAATCTATCCCGGGATATTCACATACCTTTAACTTTTCACTGTCAAGCTGCATTAACTGCTGTCCATCTACATTCATAGCTGTGAACTCTGTAATATACTGCTCCATGTTCATTCCCATTAACCAGTGGCATACTTGCTGGGTGGTCCATTCAGAAATAGGTCTACTGTGCCATTGATTTTGCTTTCCTGTTGTTGTAAATTCATCATCCAATGCCTAACCAATTGAGAAAAGTCATGATAAGCAATATTTTACTTGATTTTATGTTGAATTCCAGTTGCCAGTTGAGATTAACAAAGTGCATTTTTAAACATGCTCTACTCCAAAAGGACTTAAGTTCTTGAAATCAGTTTGCCTAGTTTACTATAAACAAGAAGACACTACAACATTCAACACAAACTAAGTCAGAGAACACAGATGGTAAATTGGACCTATCCAAACAATGAACACACTTCCTCAGTGAGATGGTTAAGACAGCTCTATGTTAATGGTAGATGCTACCTTACACGGCATGAAGAATCATCAACTTCAACCCTATTACTGATTATTGTTAAGTGATGGAAATCCAGAATAAAAGCAATTCTAGTAGTCAGCAGATCTGGTGAGTGTTCTAGGTACAGTTTTACTACATTTTGTACATTTGTGAAAGAGAGGGACTGTTCATTCTTTCAACTAATGCTATTACATCAACATTTTAAAAGGTCTGCCCAAATAGAAGATGACCATTTCAGAAACATAGCAGCTTGCAGACTTCCACTGAAAATACACTTTGCCAGCTCCCAGAGCTTTTGAGGTACCCTGTTTTAATATTCATTTTGCTTCTGAGGGGAAAATGTACTGCTGTTTGTCCTGAAGCACTATTACTTCATCACAAAAGAAAAGCTACACAACGGAGCTCAATGTCTGTAGAGAAGAAATTCAAGTGTGGTACTTAAATCAGTACCATCAGTTAACTGAAGTTTTATTAACTATCCAGAATCATCTCTCACTAGCTCATGATTAAGTACAGGCTGCATTAGACTTGCAGACTGCTCCGCTGGCCAGCTTCCACTACTCATCAAAGATATTTGCAAACAGCAGAAAATATGCTCCCCTTTTCCAGCAAGCCTTACACTCATTTGTAAACAAAAAACATGGAAATAAGCATCTTTCTAGTGATGGATTTGAGACATGACCCTGTTAAGTTGCAGGTGAACAACTACAACTGCCAGCCAAAGGGATCTCACAAAATCCAGCTTATTTGATGAAATATTTGGGAGAGTTGATTGATGTTACAAAATAATTGTGGTGATTACAAGTCAAAGATAGTGAGATGTAGACCTGTCACACGATCTGATCATACAACACACTGGATGTGAGCATGCAATATGGAAGATATGTATATGGATACGTATGGAATATGTATGAGGGGAAACAAATTTTCAAATTTCCAGTGTAGTGAAGGACTACACGTAATTCGAAATGGTTTTGCTTTCCCTGGTCTGTGAAACAAGGGACAGTGGCTACATTAGGAGGCAATGCAGATAAATAGGAATGAGTTTGTGGAGCAAAACAGTTTGTGCTGAGGTCCTAAAATCCAGGCTACAAGCATTTCAAAGGATTTTCACTTCCAAATAGCTCTAGTCTGATCAGAAAGACTCAATGGCCACTAGCAGCTGGAACATAGCAGGACTACTGTTGGAGCACATCTGATTTGATTTCCAAGATAAATCAAAGTAAGGCAAGTGGGAACAATCAGAATATTTATTTCAAACTCCTTATCCAAATCAAAATGCTTATGTAGATATAACAAGTGCGAACACATCCGCCTTTCTGAGGCGCAAAAGAAGAATAGCAATTTGCATAAGGTAACAGCAAAGGGCTCTAGAAGAGGTTTGGCTTGAAGTGCTCTATACAGCATCTGTATCAAGACCACTGAGGCTTCTATCCACGCTATCAAGCTTGAGATGCTTTGTACAGAGAAGATTAGTTGGATAAATTACCAAGGGAATTTTAAAATGCACGTTTATCCCCAACCTGATATTGCAATACAAAACATATTTTGGTAACTTTGTCTCATATTAGCAAGTGTTCATGAATAATACATAAAAAAGGGGAACTACTTTGCATTTTAAGTTGGACATGTATCTCAGCTGTGGTCTATCAGCCACAAGAAATACTAAAATATATGCTGATACATATGTATTTTTTAATATATCTACGTACTTTTATCATTTGGGGGGGGTGTGTGTATCTATATATCTCCTTTATATGAAAAGATGTGTAAAGTGTTTTATTCCAGTTGAAACTCACTCTAGATTTACTGAATCTGTGCAAGCCATGCAAAAACTTCACTTCTGTAATTTCAGAGTCTAAGTACTTGAAGATGTATTCTTGTCAAAAAAAAAAAAAAAAAACCCAAACAAAAAACAAACAAACAAAAAAACCAAACAAAAACAACAAAAAAAGAGAGACCCAGAGTCTTTCATTTTGTCAGAGAATTGCAGTCCCTTGACAGAATCTCGGGGGCTCTCTGAACCAGTTTGTCCAAGCAGCACCGATTAGAGCAGCAAACAGACTACACTGTGGAGGAGTCCTCCAGGCTTAGCTATGAATGGCAACTTAGGGTTTCAGCATCATCAGTTGCTACCAAACTCCTCCTACTTCATATTGGTAAAGACAGAACCCTAAAAAAATGGAAGTTGCAGCTACACCTGAATCTGTGTTAAAACACAGGGACATCATCTCCTCACAGATATTTAATACTGTATAATTTGAATTTTTCACTACTACACAAGGGAAAAGCACATCTCTTAACTTTTTTTCTGAATATAGGAAAGTGAAAACTGTAGATGGGTAAGATGAAGAACACCAACTTTTGAGTAAGGCCTATTGGTCATTAAATAATACCTCTACATCATTTTTTTCTCATCAAGAGTTCCCAAAACAGCCACTACACACATAAGAGATCAGCTGCAAATTCAGACAGCAGAACTAGAACTACTCCCAAGGTATGGAAGCGTGAGAAAGCCACATGCTCCTTCATAAAAATGCGTGTGATTCAGAAAGCAAGTAGAGGCTCTGGAGATAAAAATACAGATCCTAAGGAAATACCACTGCCATCACACCATTTAACATATTAAGAACATTAGAAGGATTACCCAGCTAGCTTGCTAACCATCTGTGAGTGACGTGCCTCTGCCGTAACTCGCTGGCTGCTAACAACTGAACTCTCACCAGGCAGTCGTGTCCCCAGACAGCCTGTGAGCACCTGCCCAGCAGAGAGGCAGACTCCTCTGTGCTGCCCCATCTAGATCTCTAAGAGATGCTTCCATCTTCAGTTTCCTAACAATTCCAGGATTTGTAAGGCAGCATGCAATAGCCCACTCCTCTGAAAGCAGGAGTTTAACTGGCTAGCACGAGTCCTGCTGCATACTTATGAACCCATCCTGACACCAACCATCAGGTAGAAATTATACTCATTGAGAGCTTAAGTTAATGATCCTGTTCAATATCTTTACTGGTGATTTGAAGGAGGGGATTCAGTGTACCCTCAGTAAATTTGTGGATGACGCCAAGTTAGGCTGGAGTGTTGATCTGATGGAGGGTGGGAAAGTCCTGCAGAAGGACCTGGACAGGCTGGATCAGTGGGCCAGACCAACAGCATGAGGTTCAACGTGACCAAGTGCTGGGTCCTACCTGTTGGCCACAACAGCCCCATGCAGTGCTGCAGGACGGGGGCAGAGTGGCCCAGTGGGAAAGGACCTGGCAGTGCTGGTCAACAGCAGCTGAACACGAGCCAGTGTGTGCTCAGATGGCCAAGAAGGCCAGCGGCATCCTGGCCTGGGTCAGGAATAGTACGGCCAGCAGGGCCAGGACAATGACTGTTCCCCTGTACTCGGCACTGGTGAGGTCACCCCTCGAGGGCTGTGTCCAGTTCTGGGCCCCTCAGTTCAGGAAGGACATTGAGGTGCTGGAGCGTGTCCAGAGAAGGGCAATGAAGCTGAGCAAGGGTGTGGAGCACAAGTCCTGTGAGGAGCAGCTGAGGGAGCTGGGGGTGTTTAGCCTGGAGGAGGCTCGGGGAGGACCTCATTGCTCTCTACAACTCACTGAAAGGAGGGTGTAGCCAGGTGGGTGTCAGCCTGTTCTCACAGGCACCCAGTGACAAGAGGACATAAGTCTTCAGCTGGCCAGGCAAGATTCAGGTTGGACATCAGGAAGAATTCCTTCACAGAAAGGGTGATTAAACATTGGAATGGACTGCCCAGGGAGGCGGTAGAGTCACTGTCCCTGAAGATGTTTAGGGAAAGACTGAACGTGGCAGTGAGTATCATGGTCTAATTGACAGGCTGGTGTTCAGTCATAGGTCGGACTTGATGATCTCCGAGGTCTTTTCCAATCAAATTTATTCTGTGATTCAAAATACCCCAAACTGCTGTAAGATTGATTACTTATTTTTCCCTAGACCTAGACTACAAACTTTAAAAGCTCCCCAAAACCAGAAATACGTATTTTTCTTCACGCGTACTGCTTTCCAAAAGAGAAAATGGTTCAGAGTTTATTCCTTGTTTTCCTCAGAGTAGGCCCTTGGTACTCAATGTAATTACTGAAAAGGTACAAACAGCTTTCACTGCTCATGTGAAACTGGGACAATAAGCAACATATGAACTAGACAGAACACTGGAATTAGACTCATCTATAACAAAAAGAGGCTTAAATCATCACTTTACACATGGACAATTAGTAATAGACAGCTTTCATTTGAGTTTTAGAACCCAAAGGTTACTGAAAGTTTGTAATACTGATCAAAGAATAATATTCAAGTAGACTTCTTTAATGAAATATTACTATTTATACTGCTTGAAAGTTTTAGAAACACATATTCCATTCTTGAACCATTCCATTCAAAAAACTGCAGGGCGTACTTGCAAATATAGATTATTAACTAGACTTCCTCTGGTTTTCATTAGATCTAAGACTGTTATCTCCAATAAAAATCTGCAAAAACTTAATCCACTACTACAACCTGTAAACTAGTTATATGATTTTTGACACCTCAGATTTTATTGTTAGTGAATTTGTAACATTGTTTGTAAGACTGCTCTGACTTTTACGTATTACTGGGATATTTTAAGATTTTCTCCAAAGACTGACTGAAGACAGCAATAAAAATCCCATCACATTCATGAACCACTAGTCTGGCAAAACCCTCTAAATCAATTTATGTAAGATAACTATGTTCAGTTTTTAATGCGTTTTCCTAAACGAAAGGATTTAATTTATAAAGATGTCCATCAGTCAAACACCAACTGAGATGGTATCCCAGAATGATACCAAAGTGGGGACTTTAGGTTTCAGCTGTAGCCAAAGGAATTAGTTCTCCAGGGGAATGAACACACTTTCAAGTATCTCATTTCTTCCTATATATCAGAATCACCACATTCTGACTTTTTTCCTTTCCTTTTTCTTTTGTTTTTATTCAGATGAAATTTTATCATAAAACAAACCTGCACAGACATGAAGGCAAGGTCAAAAATGTTGCAGTTTTCATTTACCCAGGAAGTTGCTTTAAATTAGTGGAACAGTACAGTGTTATATTTAAAATTAAAAACTGCAATTTGATCAGAGAGTTCATTCTGATTTTTACGATATAACTAGGATCAGAACACACAGGCTGACGTGTCATCCACTAGTGCATGTCCTTAGTTCATTAACAGCTTCTTTACAGTGCTCTTCAACATTCAAATATGGGACAGCCATCTAGTTTCACATCACACATATCTGTTTCTATTAAACATGCTGTAGTGTGAAAAACAACATCAACAACACACATATACACACTTTGAAACTCACCTCATTTGAAGAGAAGGTTAAAGTGTGTGAACGACCTGACAGATTTGGTTCTGTCACTAACCCTGAAAGTTCACAACTTGGCTTGCTATGGTATGTATCATCTATGACAATTCTACTCTGCAAACAAGTGGAAATAATGTTTTATTAACTCACTTCTTGGAAAAGCAGGTCATTAGGTGACATTCTAGTAATTTTGATTTTTGGTTTAAAAAAAATTATTATGACTCGGTTACCTTTAGAACAGATATGGAATGTACTAACTACATCAAGCATCTGACTTGTTTTTGTTAAACTTCTGAATTCAGAAATGCAGTAACAAATTTAAAGCAATATCCCCAATAACAGCAACTTGTGCAGAGAATTGGTCGTAACCTGAAATGGTGTTAAAATACACAAGGAAATGCATCAGTTACTTTTTCAGCAGACATACCACACTATGGCAGAAGCAATTTAAAATGCATTTGTTGGACTTATTCATGATGAATTTGTACTGAACTGAAACCTCCACAAACACTACGAATGTGTTTCAGAAGGTGGTGTTCTGTTGGCAAGATAAAAATCAGTCCTAATTGTTTAAGGTCATTAAGATTTCCATAGCACAGAAGCACCCCCATGTCTCACAAAGTTGTGAAAACAAGAACTAGCTTTAAGACTTCTCAGCTGCCCACTGTCAAATCACTGCAGTCAACAGTAAAATAAACAGAGTTTAAATCAGTTCATTAATGGAAAATACGAAGCTTTCCCAAGGACAAGCTCACCCAAACCTTTAAATTTTGATTTAAGATACTGTATTGTATTGCAGTTCATTTAACAGCTTCAATTAGGGTGGTAAAACACTGGCACAGGTTGCCCAGAGGGATGGTGGATACCCCATCCCTGGAAATATTCAGGGTCTCAGGCTGAACAGAGCTCTGAGCAACCTGATCTAGTTGAAGATTAATTTTCTTAGAAAGTAACAAAGTAAAATTCAGGTTAGAAGCATGACTAATATACTATCACATGACTAGCATATTGAAAGAATGTAAAATCTTCACATCATTTCTGTTTACATTCAGTTATTACACCTAGTCTGTGTTTCAAGAAAGCTTTTGGATCTGTGTGCCTGGCTTAGCTGAAAAGCAGCAGGACCCAGGCTATATCTTATACAGCAGCCAGCACCTGTACAACCTCATGTGGGCTGTACCTGAGCAGCCTGGGACTCAAACTGAAGACTGAAAAAACCTGATACTACACCTGAAAACTTCACAGCAGGTTTGGTAAAAACCCCCTTCTAAAGAATATAAACACATGTTTTTTCCAGAACATTTTCTAATTTTATTCCCTTCATTTCCAACTCAGATTGTGACCTCAAAAATATTTTTCTTTAGTGAGTGAAAAGTAATTCTGCCAAAAACATGGCTGCTACTTCTGCCTTTCTAAAATTTATTTCTCAGCACTACTCTTTGCTGCCTACAAACAGTAAGCAATTATTTATCAGTATTTTCTCTAATGTTCTCTAAGTCTCTAATCAACTAATTACACTTTGTAAGGATGCCATACCACATCCTTATGTGCATAAATAACCTGAGATCCTAAATTAAGCTGATCTTAAAGATATTTTTCTTCAGTAAGATATGCTCCTATAAAGAGAACTACATTTTTGCAGTTATCTTCATTTAGCACTTCTGTATTTGTGTTCTGATTTCAATTTAACCTGAACTTTCAGTTTTCTGGATTATTCTATTTTTGTTTTGTAAATGCACTCCCTTATACTCTAAATTATTGATACACATTTTCAGCCTTAAAAACATCACCCCAAAGCTCAAGAAAAAAGCCATCACCACCACAACTCAACAAACAAAAAACCCCCAAACCACAACTGGAATTTTCCTGCTACCCCTGTGTAGTACTTTTCTTGACTGAAAAATGGTGTTCTATTTACCATGTAGATTATTTTATTAATTACATTAAATTTTAGGGTCTTCTTCAGTCTTTTAGATGTAAAAATTATTACCAGAAACAACAGAATACTTTGTCTATCAACCTATTCTCAAATCAACTTCAACCCAAACTGAAAATCTATCAATTTTCTATCTAATATATCTAATAATAAATCTATCTAATCTATTTTCTTTTAGCTGCCCTCAGTCCACTCTTTCTACGTTTACAGAGAAAATCAAGAACAATTCAGACAAACAACCCACCAAAAGAAAAAAAAAGACAATAAAATTCAAGCAAAAACCTTAGAAAAAACATAGCCAAAAGTAAAGCATCTGAGCATCAGCTGTAATGTTTTCTCCTTCCCCTGCTCCTAATCAGTTTATAGGAGTAATTTCATTTCAAGCATTTAGAGCCAGTTGCAAAGATTTTTGACTCTTGAATAGCACAGAATTTGGATAGAAGAGGTTTTATAGGTATGCTTCTTATCATTTAAGGTACTAGGATATAATTTATACCATATTGCTCTTCCTTGCCTTGAAAATGAAACACTGCATACAGGCTCACAGAAGCTAAATAGTATTCTGGAAAAACAGTGAGTATAAACAGTATGTATGTGTGTGTATTGTATCAGAAAATGGGACAGATTTATGTCAAGGGACTAATTTAAGAACTGTCTGCAAGCACACAGGATTTTAGATCCTGTGTTTCTTGTTTTCACAAGGATCCAAAAGTTGACTCACTACTTTGTCAAATTCCAAGTTTAAAACTAACTTCTGAACCATTTGAAGAAAATAAAAGCCTTTTAAGTGCAGTAACATTAAGAGGCAAATTTTGCAAAACCAGAAACCAGGTAATAAGGAATAGAATTATATTCCTTACATCATCAATGCTAAAACACAACTACA
Source organism: Eulacestoma nigropectus (assembly GCA_013397775.1). Lineage (NCBI taxonomy): Eukaryota > Metazoa > Chordata > Aves > Passeriformes > Eulacestoma > Eulacestoma nigropectus. The sequence continues at coordinate 1,627,950 of VZTE01004150.1, forward strand.
GAAATTACACAATGCAAAAGACTCAGTTCCACAGAGATTTTTTACATGACAAAGTTCTTATTTTAGGGGTTCTGCTTTCACCTCCTGTTTAAGAAATGCTGTTACATGATCATACGGGATACTACAGACATAAAAGGAATAAATGCTATTGCTATACTTATTATATATTGCTTTATTTATAAATTTTGAGTTAAGATCAACAAAAAGGAGTATTCTTTCCTTGAATTCTGGGAAGATGACTTTGTCCCTTGCTTTTAAATTGTTTTAGTAACAAGACTCACTGCTGAGTGGTCAAGCACATTTCTTTGTCAGTTTTAATGTCATTTCACAGCAAAACAAGCCAAAGCCTTGTTACTGTGCAAATGTAATTATCACCTGTAAGTTCAGATCTACAACAATCAGCCATTCATTTGAAGCAGTAGCCACTGTCACATTACCATCTTCACAGAAGACCCCAAACCCTGCAAAGTGAAAAAAGCCTGACTTTGGAGAGGAAAACTATGATTTTATGATTAATGAATGTATGAGAATCTGTTCTTCAATGGGATCAGCTTTCTACCATTTTACAAAGCAGGAATATAGCTGGAGACTAGCATAATCTTCCAGCTGCTGGTTTGCAACTGGCACTAAGGAAAAGAGCAGCAAGCAGCAATTACATACTGGAGCATGAGAAGGAAACAAAAAAACCCCAAACCAGTAGGCAAGAAACCAGGTGGAAGGTTGAAGTGGTAATCAACTTGGGCAAGTATAGATCAGTAAGAAGGAAAGCCTATTATTTCAGGACAATGTGCAAAGGAAGAGAGCATTCAATCTGGTAAGAGCTAGAACTTTTTGACTGCCAAAAAGTAGGTATCTATGGTAGGTATATGAAAACTTTAAGAGCTGCTTAAGAACATTTTGGGTGCTTATAGCAGAAATGCAGCAGTGGGACTTTTACTATGCTCACAAAAATTATTCAAATCAGATAGGAAGGAGCAATGAAGAAGGGACCAAAGGGTTCTTCTGAATCAATGACTTTGAAAGAGAAACACACTGAATGCTTATCTATACAGAAAACACCTCTTGATAGCTTTGCTACAGCCTATTAAGAGACCAACTACAGCGTCTTAAGAGACCAACCTGTTAAGAGACCAACCATGCACTCCTATTTAATAAAAAAATTGTACTGAAGTATATGCATATACCTTTCAAATCCTTGGGTTATTTACAGAAACATCTTTTGACCACTGCATGCTTCAACAGAAGCGACCAATGCAGGAGCTGTAAATACACAAAACTGACGCACACTGGGCAGTGTTTTGTAAAGTTCTGTTCTACTTTAGAGATTAAAAAGTTCCTACTCTTATTAAGTTCCTGTGTTGTCCTAAGGATTGTATAGTTCTAAAACCAACTTCCTGTGATTTTTAAAAACTATGTATGCAGACAATTTACTACTGTCACAGGGACTGTTGATTTACGCTAGGGAAACAGTATCTAAAAAAAAGGTATTACAACAGCATTTTAGTGCAATCACCATCTGGAAACATGGAAAGCAAACTTGTCATCTGCAATCTCTGCAAAGTATCAGTGACTTCATGGACTACAACCTGGCAAGTTTCTCTTCTAGATATCAACTCATTTCTCTCTAACAACACAGAAGGAAAGCAAAACATGAAAGGGTATTTTAGCCATCCAAAGTGAAGAAAAAGTGTGAAACTCAAGAGTAAACCCAGCTATGACCTTACTCAAATAACTCTAATTTTCAATTTGACAAAATCCAAAGGAAACGAGAATGAAATCGTAAAAATGTAGTAAAATTGCTAGGAACAGTCTTACATTGAAAAAGCTTTGACCAAATACTCAGACAGCACACACATTAAACCTCTGAGTTTCTAAAGCTGTTTTTTTCAAATAGTTTAAACCGTAAAGATGGTAACTATGGCTATAGACTGAACTGTGTAGTCTCACTCTCAAGATCTGGTTAAAAGGCTTTAACTTACTAGATTATTATTAGATTATTAGTTACTCAGAAGCCTGGACGAAAGTGTTCTACAGACGTGTTTCTTGGCTTTTAATACTGTATTTGTTAATGAAAACTAAGATGCTATCTGCCTCCACCTGTCTGGTACTCCAGCCCTACATTCCAGTATGGTAAGAACTGGCTGGCCAACTGTTTGGACAGCTGACCTCTATTTATGTACACTTCCTCCACAAACTAGTCTGGGAAACAGATTTGACTTTGAAAACTATGCTTTCCTGAAACTAGAATTACTTTCAGCATTATCAACCAGAGAAAAAGCATGCCCTGTGATTTTTCCTTAGATGCTACTTGAGCCTGAATAGCCTCTACTGACGCTTCAACTGAAGAAGAGGGAACAGAACACACACACAGTTCCTGCATGTAAGAGCTGTAACAGCTCAAACTTCTACAGCAAAGTTTATATGACGTGATGTGGTCAAGGACTAAGTCATAAGGCTTCCACATACTAACCACTGATGTTTTTACTTTATCAAGATGCAACACTTAAATATTCAAAGCACAAATTAGTCATCTTTACCTTGGTTCTGTTCTTCTCTTGACTGTGCTCGCAACCATCCTGCCCACTCTGAGTAACATGCAGACTGCTGCTAGAAATCTGAGGCTCTTTGTGGCTGTCTCCAAACCAAGAGAAAGGCATGCAAGTAGGAACAGGGGAATCTGAATCTGATGCAGACAGATTGTTGCCAGAGTCATCCAAAAGTTCTCGGGAACCTCTGAGATAAGCAGATTAAATCCTGTTTAAACAACAACAGCAAAAAACCCCACCCCACCCCTCAAATACACAATCACTCCTTAAAAACATGAACAAATTCAAAACACACTACTTATTTTTACCAGTTTCACAGCACAACTGATACGTGAAATGAAGGCTGATACTTGCCTTTAAATATCCATGCAAAATAATGAGTTATTTAACAACACAAATTTAAGAACTTTTACAGTATTTCACACAATTTAACAATTTCAAGTAATTGCTAATAAACTCAACGTTCATCTTCCTAAGCAAAATACAGTTTTAATGTCGCCTCCTCTACACTCTTCTATGAGACGAGAAGCTCATCTCGGTATCATTAAATCTTCACAGAATTTTGCCACAATAATGTACTTTAACATCAAACATTAATGACAGTTTTAAAGAAATTCTTGGGTTACAAATTTTAGGAATGCAGCATGTATGTATTAAACTAACAAAAGAACTACCTGCTATCCAGAGAACCTCTCAGATTTTCTTTTTCTTGCTTCTTACCCTTGCCCCCAGATTTCCGCAATCCACTGAAGTGAAAAAACACAAATTTCACAAAGCATTTCATTTACCCGGTGCAACATTTTTGTAAATCAGCAAGTTAGTTTTTACATTGACTTCACGAGTTACAAAAAGCCACATTTATATTATTATACAAAGCATGATTCTGGAGATTATGCATGCAATTTAAAAAGTTCTGGCATTCATATTCTATTTAAGAACCATGACAGTACCCTTTCAAAGGCCGCAGATAACCAAAATAAATACAGAAAATGCCTAAAGAAGCCTAGCATATAGTACATACAACCAAGAGGAAAACCACAGTGTTCCTGCTACATTAATGCTCCTATGTAATGCACAGTGACTTGAGCAGAGTCACTAACTGCGTATCAGCGTGTGAAATAAGTTGATTTTTGTTACACATTATGATGCATTTACTGCAGTACCAGTCTAAGTCTTTAATGTTAGCTGGCTTCAACAAGCTTTACCCCTGTCTCCAAAGGAGCAAGATTTACTGCAAAATGTAGCAACTCTTCTCTTAAATCCCCAGAGTTCTGGTACCACACTGTATTTTGAGATAAATATGCAGCTTGCACTTCTGTTTTTCCCCTGTGGACAATCTCACCTTCTAAATGAAATTCAGAGATGCATTCATCACTGCTGCCTGCCTCCAAGCAACAGCTCAGAAGGCAGCACCTACAACCAAACCCTATGTAATGACATCTTTACTGTAGAAGGAATTAAGGCAAGACAGGTGCTTATTTTATACTATACACCAAGCAGGACCTAACATTAGAGTCTAGACACCAACAAGATTTTGACATAAAGCTATGCATGGATTTGCAATTAGTTCATAGCGAAGTGGTGTATTCATATAAAAACAGAAGAACCCCAAGAAATTCTTGGAGGGGGAAAAAAGCATAGATAAATAGAATCAAAATGTGGTAGAAACACGAACACAACATTACAAATTCAAGATGATAAATACTCTGTCCATTGATGGTGCTATGAAGTAGCATTACTGGATTTCCTCAACATCGTTTTATTTAGAGAACATAATATTCTCAAAAATAACACAGAACATCACTTATTTCCAAAGGAACACAAGTAAAATCTTACCCAAAATCTGGAAATCTCCTTTTGGACTTCCCTGATGGCATTCCTTCATTTGTTTCTACTGTCCTGTCTTCATTTTTCCTTTCTTCTGTTTTTCATAGAGGGGTGAAAAATAAAAATGTTGTTCTAAAAATACCTGCAATTTTCAACTACTAATGATGATGCTGTAAGTCAGATACTAAGCCTGAGTAACAGTGTTAAAATTCACATTCCCACACACAGACTGAAAATACTACAGCCATGTCAGCCTAAGTTATTCTCTATGGCATCCTCCCATCATTCTCGCTGTACCAGGCCATTGAAGAATGGCAACTCAACAGTTGCTGATGACTATTCAAAAATACTGCTTTTGGTAAGCAGTCTATACTGTCTACAGAAAGGTAAAATTTACCACATTATTTTGCTCTAATGAATTACAAACAAAAGTTAGTTTATGATAGGTTTAGAAAAAAGTAGCTCTTTTTTTTGCAAAACGTCAACTTCAAAATACACAACTACATAACCAGTGTAAGATGCATGAAATAAATTAATTTTTAAAGCAACAGTTGAGCAAATATAGAATTTAATATTTCTTTATTACTCTTGAAGTTTTATAGATGCTCCTCTAGCAGTATTTTTGGTTCAGTAGCTAGTCCAGGCCAGCTGCTGTGAGCATGGGCTACGTATGCAAGCTGCCAGCTCCAAGAGGTGTGCCTAACCAACACGATGGTCAGTACCTGGAGAGCAGACAGCTCCTGACAAGCCGAGTTTATTGGAAATGGCATACAAACTGTGACTATTCTACAGAAACAACTGGGACTTTGAAGCTCCTCCAAGACTCTTATTTTCAAAACTGGAATACAACCTCTTAGGACCCAATTTTTCACCAAAGGAAGCACATTCATTACCAACTTTTCAATTATTAATCAAAATTAAGTGACAAGCACCACACAACCTCTTCTCAGTGGACTGCGACACATTACTCTAAGTCCTAAATGTACTTACTTTTAAATTCTCAGGCTACTAGATTTTTAAAAAATAATTGAAATACATTTTGTATTGCAAATCAGGTGTTTCCTAACTAACCTACCTGTGAAAGAGATGCAGTTCGCTTTTTGGGAGACAAAGTAGATTTTAAGCTCTACCTTCGAAACAACTACTGACATGATATACACAGATTCCTTCAAGGACCATAAAAACCGAAAATACTGTTTAGTACACAAAACTGAGGTCAACTCCCCATCACTCCATCAGCAAATAACCATTATATATTTCAGGAAGGATTATCTCAAAGCTCACATACCCGACAGTCAGGACAGTCAAGAGCTTTCCCTTTTTTATTTTTTTGCATATCTAATCAGTAGTTTCTGATCAACATTGGAACTTTAGCTAGTTAACCATTCTTTCTAAATATGTAACATCCAATAAATTGTAACTACAGTTAAACTGGTTACTTTTCCTGTCAACTTGAATACAAAATCAGAAGAATTACTTTTAATACTGATGTTTGTTTCCACCTCTATTTCCAGAGGTAGTATTTTAAGAAGAGGTAATTTCTTAAACACAGCACAGTCGGTTAAAAAACAGACTGATACATGAACGGATGAGAAGGCAATAAAAAGGATTAATTCAATAAAATAATAGGTAGACATTTAAATACAGTTAAAAAGCAACAATCTAGCAGAAACAGCATTTAGCATCATTTTGCTCACAAAGAGCAAGCTTTCAATACTAATCCTCATCTTTGATGTACTGCATTTATTAGCAATTCCAATTTAGAAAAAAAAGTTTGCAATGCTTCTGCCGTCACAAAAAAAAACCAGAAAAGAAAGCAAAATCCCCTATGTATTTGGTATGTGTCTTAATAAGTGGGGTTTTTTTAAAACTATTTTTGTTTGAGACTTTATAGAAACATAAAGAACAAGAACAGTATAAAACAAATCCTGTTTCAGGGTATTAAAAGAATGGTTTTGTCTGAGCTGTATAGCAAATAAAGCAAGTAATCTGCCTTTATACATTTGTACTAGCTGATTATAGAAAGTATCAAACATTTAAAAGATTATATCAGATCCCTTTTTCAATTATTCATAAGAAAAATGCCAACTATTCCTATCAAATAATGATTAGTAGTGACTAGGCTGATTATAATACCTTTAACCTTCTTCTAGTAATAAATACCCTAAGGGGGCATGATGAATAATGCAGTAATTCCCACAATACTCAGAATCTGTATATTGTTTAAACACTTGGATAATGTCTGGAAGCACAAAGCCAACAACAAATTTTTCTGGAAATCAGGAAATCCATCTAGCTTACTCTCCAATACGTTGCCACTTACGAGGTTAGTGTTTTGCAAAAATGCATCAGGACCTTTACTGATTACATCTAAAATTTGTAAAACTTCAATCTCAAAGAATTAAAATAATAATAAACCCTTAAGTCTTACCCTTGGCTTCTTTCCCTTTCCCTTTTGCTTCTCTTTGCTTAACATTCTTGAGATACCCTTGAGGAGAATTTGGAGTCATCCCTTCAGGAGGAGGTGAACAAGTGGTAGGTGTGCTATTTTCGTTGTTTGGTTTGTGTACTGGAGAAGAGTGTGTGGAAGCAGAAGGACTTGACTCCAGAGGACTTTCTGTGCTTTCTCTTTTCTCAGGCCTTTCACTCTTCTGATCTGTATCATCCAGGCGCGGGAGAGGTAATTTTTCACTTGTTTCTAAGGTCTTAGTCAGGTACATAGTGGAAGATTCTCTGTTGAGAACACTATCTTCTGAATCCTCATCCTTCAAAAGATTTGAAAGTCATTTTATGATAAACATGACATATACTCATTTATTGGCTGTTCTTTTACCAGGCTGGAAGTATGTGCTAAGCAAATTTCCTCAGTTCAAGAAATTTTCTGAACTTACACACTTGTGGATACCATCTAAATCACATGAAGCTAATTTTATATGCAGATATCTACCTCTATTTTTCTGCATATCCCAAATCATTTTTTTCTAGCTAAATCAGAAATACCTTGGCCATTCCAAGTCAATGCAGCCACTTTTCAATCTAACTGAATTAGTTCAGTGTTCTCCTTCTATGACAGGCTCTCTCATACATTGGCTATCTATACCTCAAGTCTTAAATTGTTTTCCAGAAAAATGAGAACATTTTACTGGTATACTTCTTGTGAACTTAAATTATGACTTAGGGAATAATGAAGCATTTCAGAACTGTTTAGTTTTTGAAGAAATTTGGTAACTAACTTGTTCCAGATGAAGGAATAACAAGACAAATTAGCGTATTTCACAATACCACTGTACCAAAATCTTTCATTAAGCAGAAGTAGCACAGAAGAAGCTTGCATAGTTCTTTGCTAACTTCAAGTTAACTGTGCCACAGAACACATGCCAGAGTTCACATATATGATATGAACCCAAAAAGGTTTTTTCACTTAATGCAGCATAAAAATACGATGCTTTGGCACAGGCTGAATGAAGCACGGAGAACATTTACAACTGGAAATACAGATAAAACTCAACACATGTTCAGGGTCTAGAGTGCATTTTTATCTACCAGTGGCAGTACCTGTAGATTTGCAGTCTGTTGTCCACCCCCAAGAGATTCTTTCAGCTTTGATCGAGAAGGTGGCTGGCGTTTTACCTTCAAAGCAAGCTGAGCTTTTGCTTTGTGGGCACTGGTGTCTAATCTGGGAGTATCCCCAACACAAGCATCAAAATCTGCAACAAATACATACTTTTAAAAAAAGTAAACACAAAACCTAGCAAAAACTGGTAGGCAAGTTCACCAACTCATTGTCCAGAAAAATATTCAGAATTTAAGTCAGAATTATTCTACCTGTTAACCATCACTATATGAAAATACTTTTTATATTATACTACACTCTTTTACACATTGTACTAGCAATTTCTATTTAATTTGAAATATACTTTTACCCAACTTCTTCAATTAAAAATAATAAAATCCAACAGAATATAATTGTCTTATGGCTTGAAAACTGAATTCTATTCTCAAATAGATGAAAATTTGTGCCCCGAATGTGCTTTCCTAGCTTCATTCTTTAGGATAAAAACTCTTCACAAAGTAAGAATTTACCGAGTATTTAAAAAATTTAATTCTCATTTGAACCTCCATCTGATATTTCATAACATTCTGGGTATAAAATTACAAGACAAAAAAATCAGAGCAAGTTTGCTGTAAGTTATAGCTTGAAATCAATGGGATTTTAACTGACATAACTCAGTGGTTTAGTCCCACTATTAGTTTAACTAACAGAGAATCTGAAGAACAGTTAACATAGTTGTCTCTCTATCTATCTCCTCTGCCACAACATTTAAGAAATACATTACAACAATACTGAAAATGTTCGGGGAGCCTAAACTCAAGTATCCACACTGACTCAGGTGAAACATTTACTCAGTTAGTAAGAAACAGCAAACACTTCACTTCTCTTAAAAACAAAATAATCACTACACATAACTCCTAATTTTCCTTAAGTGCAAATAAAAAATACTACAACTTCCTTACCAGAAACCAGCATATCTAAAGAATTTATTCTTTCTTCTATTGATTTGGTTTCTTTTTCATTGTCTTCTTTTATCTTTGACTGTTCGTTAGATTTGCCTGGACTTTGACAGCCATCTTCCAATAAACTGCCACCTTCAAGCACATAAGGCATTTTCTCATATGCTTTTAATTTATTTTCAAGCTCTGAAATCTGCAAGAATTAAAATTCAGAAGTGAGAAACAACTCTCTAAGAACGCAGAAGTTTATTTCAAAATATAATACTGCTTTACTTTTTCCTGATATATTTTCAGTTGTTCTGCATATTTCTGGTCTCTCTCTTCAAGTAGCTTTGAATGATCTTCCTCTTTCTTCATAAATTCTGTTTCTCTGGTGAAAGAAATATATACATGTCTATGAAACAGTAATATACAGAAATGTAGAAAAATGTTAAATGGAAATATGTACAATTGCATTTACTAAAAAGCATTCCATTAGTGAATGGTGACAAAAATCAGCCTGTAAGGTATAACTGATTCATTAATCTTATAATGTCATAAAATGACGTATGTATTTGTATGCTTCTACCGTCTTCAAAAGAAAATACAGATGACTGTAATTTACTCTGGGCAGAAAAAGCATGTGTGGCAACACTTTTTCTGCAAAATTACAACCATCTCTCATTTTGAAAGTGGCAAGTTGCACACGCATTTAAGCCTGAACTGCACATGCACGACTCCAATCATTACATCTTACGCTCTTCCACAAAGACACATGCACACACAGTATATTTTCCTTCCAAAAGCTAAGGAAAAATTCTTTGTAGGAAAATAAATTGCATTTCAAGTTTCTACTCGGTTCATCCTACAGCAATTGCAATGTCTGAGTTTTACAAAAAAGAAACAATGACTACAAGAAGGAAACAAAAATAAAAGCTGCTTTTGCCTGCACCATATGGAATAACATACAAAACCAGAAAACAAGCATAAAACATCTACAACAGATGCAAAAGCTTCAAGGACAATCAAATGAGTAATGGGAATCTGCTAAACAGTGAGGGAATGGAAACTAGCACGTTAGCAGTCATCTTCACGTACTTTTGAACTTCCATGCGGGTAAGCTTGGGAGGAGAGGGGAAAGGAGACCTTTAAAAACCTCACCAAACAGCACAAAAATGTACCGTGAAAGTAACATTTCTGGATGTGGACTAAAGAGCAAAAGATCATAATAAATTGCCTTTAAAAGTAAGTAGCAAGTGGAGAAAACGGGAACAAGAGTATTATACGCTAACAGCAACTATCAAAAGCAAGAGTTGTGTTCTGTATTATCAGGACACATCTACAAATATTTTGCGATTATCTCTTGTTTAGCTAAGAGGGAAGAACATAAAACAATCAGACACTACCACATAACAACAGCACTGGAGTCCTCATAGGTGTATCTAATAAAAAATATTACTTCTACTACAAACCCTTTAACAGATTGAAGATATTGTTTTCATGCTGCCATTTTAGCAGCTAGATACATAGCCCCAAACTTTCAATTTTTTCTTAGAATTCCTTTTACTCCTCCTACAAGATATAACTCCTAACTCAGACAAATCACATGTATCTCACTATTATTAAATATCATTTGATGCCTACTCTATCTGCAACACTGAAGTCAGTCAAAGCTAAGGGTTTTTCACAAAGAGGAAAAGGTATTGCCAAACATCTCATGTCAAATTTCGAGTAGTCCTTCCAAAAAGTATAGATGCATTACAGCTTTTAAACTAAGTTGTTTTTAAAAAGTTAATGAAATATTAAATCATTTTTCCTTAGCTATGAATCACAAGCAGCAGGAAGACTTTTGGTGAACCTTTCCAGAAGCTGGTGATGTAAGGTAAGGAGGAATTCAGCATTTATAGCCCACTGCTTCCCTAAACTCTCATAAATGAAAAGAAAGTGTGTTAAGCAAATCCTATTCCCCCAGATACTGCTGACAGCTTTCCTCAAGATGTACAAAACATACAAGCAATAAAGAGAGACCTGGTATTCTGGGATACTTACTTTTGTTGGTAATCTTTAAGCAATTTCTTGGCCTTGTTATATTTCTTTTCAAGGGCATCACATTGTTCTTGAGTCTCTTTAAGACGCTCATTTACTGTTTTGCATAAATTTTGTGCCTCTAACCAGTAGGTCTCTAACTTTTTAATTTTCTCTTTGCTTTCATCCAAGTTTTGCTGTAGTTGGGCTCGATTAAATTTCCACTCATTTTTTTCTGCTTCGACAACTTTCAACTGAAAAAATTAATACTTAAGGAATTAATCTAAACTAAAATATGAAATAAAATCCACTTGTTGATACATATTTAAATAGAGAATAGCTAATAATAATTACATACTTAACAGTAATATTAAAACAGGACACTTTAAAAGTAATCAGATCAACTCTTCTAGCCCTTGCTAATCTAAGCAAGTTTAGAACTGAAACTGTGAAACCCAAAAGTCTTTTACTGCTTCCTTATTGGTATTGCGTCCTTCTAGAGAGATAAAACAACCAAGACCTTTATTATAACCTTATATTGTTCAAGATCTCACCATATCTTAATATCCCTGGAGAGGCCCACTTTGAATACCTTCACAGGCAACTGAGATAAACAATCTTAACCTGTATAAGACTAGCTCCCTATCCTACTACTTTGTTACCAATAGCTTTTTGAATGAAGATAACATGGTAACTTTACACGACATTGGTCTTCCTAATAACAGCATGCACAGGATTTCCTTTTCTTGAGCATTTAATGTACAAAACCACCAAATATTCCCTCAGTAAAGTAAAGGGATGCCACCCCTTCAGCTTGACAGCAGCCACATTATACATGAGAATGTTAACATGTGAAGCTCTCTCCAGGCCTTGGAGGAGTAAACAGGCAAGACACAGCTTAATTTGTCCAGGCCTCCTTCTTTGGGGACACCATTTACACTGAGGAAATCACCGCTTTTGAAGCCAGTTAAGATCACCTGCCAATGGAACAAGGATGTTGAAAGGACCAAGAATTTATTGAATTAAAAATGAGGTTGTAAGTTGTCCTAACACCAACATTTTTAACAGCTTTTTTGCAATTCAGTTGGGCCAAATATCAAGAATACTACAAAGAAAAGGAGCACTGTCAGAAATCAAAAAGGGAACTGTCATAAGTGGCTTTGTCTGCCTTGCCTTTCTCCTCTTGGAGTTCTCAACAATTGCAGAGTGCATGAAATACCCCAACACATACTGCTACTGAAAACTATTGCAAACTGAAGCACTACGCCCTCCTCACTGGCTACCTGTTCCCAGCAATGTGCTGCAACTTGCCACAGGATATGCATTTCTGAGCAAGGCAACACAGAAGGGCAACAAAATAAAAGAAGCTGCTCGCTCACAGTATTTTCAGAAAAAGGCCATGTACAAATCTGCATCAGTGGAAAAAGCAGCAAAAAAGAACAAGAAACCCTTTCTCAGAATAAGCAGAGGCACTCAACCAATCTTCAGCAAAAAAAAAGAAAAGCTGGAAAAAACTCTGCCCAGACCAGATCAGAAATTTGAGGAGAGAAAGAGGAGAAAAAGGGTAACAGAAATAACTTTCTGGTAACAGAAAGACAGCCACAAATCATTGTCTGGCCAAATCTATTCTCAAATAAGACAAATTCTATCCAATGATAATGTTCTCATATTTGTTTACAAGCCATTTCATACAGTCCTCCACTATACTCAGTTACTCTAAGCAGTAATACTGAAGCATTCATTTTAAAGTGGAGACTTTGGGGGTGAGGATTTTTTGTTGTTTTATGTGACTTTTGGGGGGTTTTTTGTTTGGTTGGCTTTTTCCTTTTTTTTTTTTTATTTTTAATTTGAGCATAGCTCTTCAGGTTACAAATGTCTATCTAGCACCTGAGGCATAAACGGATTGCTGCCTTCTGCTTTCAGCCTGTTCCTGGTAAAATGAGTAGTCATAAAAACAAAACAAAAAATTCCCCAAAACAAACCAGCCAACAAAAACCCCTACCAATAACAATAGTTGTTGAAAACTTACTTTCTCCTTCAGTTGATTCACTTCAGCTATTGTTACTGCATGTTTTAACTGTAGCTGGAACAGATGAAAAAAATTGTATGAGCACACACAAAATTACATTTAAAAATCCTAGTTTTAAGTATTTGTCCATGATTCCTTTTTCCTCAAACTATTGTTAGAGTGGAATAAAGTCAATGTAATTATTTGTCAGTTACAGAAGTAATTGTGAGATTAAAAAAAAAAATAAAATTACTCAAACCTCAAAAAAGTTCCACAGTACATAACCACCTACAGTAAAAATCTCCTATTGTTGTTTATACATTAGGAAAACTGAGAAGATTACAATAACGTTTCAATGTGCCAGGGGAATGAAAAGGCAGCAATGCACTTATGATGACAACTGGTACACAGATAAAAAACCAAAAACCTTAACAGTACTAAATATTTTTACAATCAGCACTTGAAAATAAATGTGCTGACTTTGTTTTAAGATTAAGCCATGTATTTTTACACCACAAATCTTCATAGGATTATTAGAAATCAAAAAGACCACACTTAAGCCGAATGTAAAGATTTTTTAGCAAGTATTAATTGTTCCTTGTATCTCACTTTCCATCTGTACCCTGGGGGGATTTTTTTTTTGTCAAGGCACAGTGCACCGAACACAAATTAAAACTGGTGAATCCATGACTATTCTTCATTTAGATTATGTTAGTAACAGCACTGTAATGATTCTACATGAGAATATAACTGTATCTCCAGTAAATATACCACTTAAGAAGCTTCAGCCTGCTGCTATGCTTCCAAATCTAGAAAAATTGTAAATGTTCTCTAGAGATCAGTAGCCTGCAATTTCTACTTCCTCAATGACATCATCAATTCAAGGGAACAAACTTAGGAGATCTGCAAAATACCAATCCTTCACAAAATGAGCTGATGTAGCAACAAACAGCATCTGACAACAGTTTCTTTGCAGAATATTTTTCTCCTCCCAGAGTGAAAATTACAGGCACTTAAATCTACCACAGAAGCCTGGACCCCTAAATGCCAAAGGCTGTACCATTTAAGTCCCTGACTAAATCTCACAGCCCTGAATAAAACAAATACGCTCCTTTATACAAACCCTGGGAAAAGAGAACCAGACTATTTCTGATTATGTTGTGATTCACAGTCTGGAATGCCCTATTGGGTTTACAAATCCATTCCTTCCAAACAACACACCATAAAAATACCCTCCAAGCCAAAAATATGCCTATCTACAGAATCAAGTGCTTTTATGTACGCAGATTTCTCAGAAGACTGCAGGGACTAAACCAAGACATTAGGTATGTACTTCTTGTCTTCCTGAAGAACATCTCACAACAACACTTGAGACCATTCAAAACAGGCATATTTGCATGTCCTGTCCCCCCCTCCCCATGCTCTCTGCAGCTGAAGCCATTCTACTGGGCAGCAAAAACATACAAAGGCCAATGGGCCACAGAAGAACTAAGAGCAGCATCCTATTTATCTAATGCAATGCTCAGCCATAACAAGGACAGAGCTGGGGCTGGGTTCTACTGCCTGTTTCCAAGGGCTTTTTAAATTTAATTTAAATCAAAAGACCGTTTAATATAAATATGCATAGGGAAACTGGATATAAAAAATTACAGAAGACCTACATTTCAATGGACATTTACCAGAGATATTTACTGGTGATGCTGGGAAAAAACAAACCCTCAACAATGAGAGGGGACATGAAGGAGATTATATCCAAATCCTACAAGGTTCAGATGTTCCCCAGTGCATCACAAAGAATATTTAAGAAACTGCTACAATACCTCTTTAAATTTAAGAAGAGACTGTGCTGAATCCATATCCAGTAGTAAACCAATATCTTCATTTTCAGGAAGATCAAAAACTTCTACAGATTTTCCATGTAAATGTGACTCATATGTATCCTCCTCCTCCTCATCATAGTCATCATCCTGACAAAACGAGAAAACCATGACATTCTGTTACACACACACACATTTTGCATTATGGTAGCAGCAATAACCAAAGCGTGCAATCAAGGAATCCAAACAGCCACAAAACTTTTCTTGACTAGTTATTATTCCTTTTTAATTTCTTACACCTATGGTAAGTGTTCAAGATGACTTGCAAACACCTTCATCAAAGTTCTACAAAAGAGAGCTAAGAAAGACATGCACAAAACTACCACATACAGCTGACAGTTCAAAGTGTATTTTGGATTATTGATAAAGCGATAATCACGTGCCTTGATAACAATTATGAAATGTGTACTTTCCTGTTTTTAACAAGTTGCCTATGTTACACTCTTTTTGCTTCAATTTGATTAAACCCCCCCTGTTTATTTCATTAGCAGAGTATGTGCGATGTTTTACCTGCTCTGTATCATCATGAACATAGTGCTGCTCGTACAGACATCTCTCTTGCTCTAAGGTCTCACTAATGAGACGGGCTACTTCACTCTCAGCCCCTGGCTTCTCTCTCCCAATCAGAAACCTACAGGAAAAAAAAAAATTATCTTGCAGCAAAAAATCTTAACATATGCTTAAGAAATGAGTTTGCTACAGTGCTGCCTTCCACAACATCTTTGTAAAATTTTCGTACTATGGTTTTGTATTCTCCATGAATGAAAAATGACAAAAAGAAACTGTTACTTCAGAGAAAACATACGTACCTCACTGTGCCTTTGGTGTTCTTTAGTACAGTGGCTGCAAAGAACTGAGTAACTCCCACTAGACTTATGCCATCAACCTCAACAATCTGATCGTTTACTTGAATGCTGCAAAATAAATAAATGCTTAGCTATCAGTTAAACAACAGTATTTTGCCTTGAAGCATTTCTGACATGACAAATATCACTTAAAGTCACTAGTATTTATAATGACGAATTCTGAGTCCATTGAAATTCATTGCTTAAAAATAGTCTCCTCTGCTACTATGCAAATCACGAATGAAAATTTACACAGTATTTGACTTGATATTTTTTATACTATTTACACAGTGATTGGTGTTCTGGGGTGTCAACATGATTTTGTGGTACTTCTACACATGGGCTCATTTTGAATGTTTCTCATATGTGCTGTCAGCAGATCTACACTTCCTTAGCAAAAATGTCCTAAAATAAACAACTCATTTTTTAAAACTTAACACAAAGAAGGAATGTATTATTTACTCAACTGCATTCAGCTTTTGTACTTTTATTCACAGTATTCAGCATATCTAATGAAAGCAATTTGGCTCAGTTGGAAATTTGTAAAAAGCATAATGAATTCAATGAAAAACTCACCGTCCATCCCTCTGAGCAGCTCCACCATCTGTTATTGTTTTTACAAAAATACCTAGTTTTTCCAGTCCTTGATCAGCACCAACTCCCATTCCAATGATACTGATGCCCAGACCCCTGTCACCTAAGAGATTCAAAAATCTAACGTTAGCTGCATGACACATGATGTAACAATTAGCAGTACTGAGTTGTTTCAAAGCATTCCAAGTCCTTCCACACAAAAGATAATGGAAATTCACTTAAAAAAGAAGACAAAAAAAAAAAAGAACATATTTTATATATAAATACTACTTAAAGCCTTTTTGTCCTGTAGCCTTCCTAACTTCAATTCAGTACAACAATCTGCACTTAGTAGAGGCTTGTCCAGTTAACACTCCCTAAATTCACCCGAACCAGCCACAAATCAAAGCCCAGACACATACATTCAAAAATTAAAGACCTAAATTCCGGGAATATACACTTTAAAATGGTTTTATCTTTCGTTCCCATAGTATCTCTTGCAAATGTACAAGGTTCGATCTGCACCTTTTTCAATTTCCACAGGGAACACTTCCATTTTTTCCACCCTTTTCTCAAGTTCATACTCAGCTGAGGCTGCCACAGGGTCAACTTCTTCATTACGTCTATCATAGTCTTCATTTGAGTAAGTACTGAAAACCTAAGAAATGTAACAGAAAACTTTTTTTAATGTCTTCTCACCTCCTTTCAAACATCACATAATGGAAAGACAATCAGTAAGGAAATTAAGGTGGTATTTTCAGAGATCTCATTTTCTAAACAACCATCAATTTAATAAATACTGCTGCTGTCAGTTTCCAGCTTGCACAGAAATAACATTTTAAAAGTTTCAAAACAATTACTTTAACAGATTTTATCTTGCAAATGCACCAAATAGTTAAAAGAAATCAGTCAGCTCCTCTTTGATATCGTGTGACATTTTTTTTAGGACTACATTCCACCAAATCCTTCCTCTCTTCTTCCCTCCCCCCATACCATCTGCCAATTGCAGCGTTTCAAACAGATGTAGTTTTCTCATTTTGCAAGGGAATCACGCAGTTTCCCAGGAAAAGGAAATGCCTTGCTACATACATTACTATTTTTAGTAATCACTCCAGCTGAGTTTCTGAATTGTTAAAAACAAAAGATAAACAACACAAATTAAGACAGAAATCTAGAAAGGAAGAATAAGCTACATGTAACAGGGTTAATCTTATGTATCAGCATGTTCATTAATTGTATTTAAATTAATAAGTTCGGAAAAAAAAGGAAAAATAATATAGCACCCCCATTTATCTTAAGAAATAAGGTTTATCTGCTAAATGTTTTGCAGGCACTGAGCGTTTTATTCAACATCATTGTAAGACAAAAAACACTTACAAATTGCAGCTGCAGCAGCCATCTCCCTAATCAAGAACATGCAGTGCTGACACAAAGTTCATTTACACTGGCTTACTAAATTTTTGCAATTGTTGTATTTTCCACTAAGCCTACCTAGACAGGTAACTGCAATCATGTAAATACGACAGTATTAACTGTAATTAACATTTTCCCTGTGAATTTACATTCACCAGTATATAGTTTTAGCTCTGCAGAGCAGTAGCCGCAGACAGAAAAATGGTCATTGAAATAGATTATCAAAAAGCAACCAATATAATTCAGTATTTCCCATGAGGAGCCTACTGCTTCACCTTTCAACTACGACTGGAGATCAGTTTTACAAACTCTTCCCAAACCCTGCAAAACATCTACTCCAGAAACGTGGCATGGCCATGTAGTCAGTCCAGCAAGAAAGCCAGATTAGATCTACTTGGCTGAAAGGGAAGGAAGAAATCCACTCATAAGTTTTATGTCTCCCCCAATGAAAGAACCTTCCTTAAAAGCTGTTCTTCCTAAGTCTTGCATAAAGGTTAATAAACAAACTCCTTGTGACTGTCATACAGACACCAGTAGGCAACAACTGGACACAGAAAGACAACAAGGGTCACACTTACAGTATGTCTTCCATGAACTTTACAGAAAAAATCTGCAAAATAGACAAAGAAAACCATCTAAATGGTCTTATTCTAGCACTATCAGAAAAAAGGTGGCCAAGTCATTTAAATCAATCACCCTCGTCAGCCCCTAAATCACTAAAGAAGATACGCAGCAGAAGCATTATTCTCCCTTTGGAACAAGACCAGTCTACTTTGTTTACTTTTCATCCCAATAGAAAAAGCAGTATCTCCAAAAACATAGTCAAATTATAGTAAGATGAATTTTAAGCTAATAATAAAAAGGAAGTTCATGAGTGGACAAATAATAACTTGTTAGTGAGAATATCTGAGTTCTTGAGGACAAATCAAATACCAGGGCATGAAAAAAATGTATCAATTAGTATACCTATAATCTAGTGTTAACAATACAACTAAAACGTTAAAAAGATCTCTTAACTATCCAGTGGTTGAATGAGCAAAATGTGGAGAATGGCAGTAGTTCAATTTGGAGACAGCGACAACTGTATTTTCTTACTTCTTTACAACTCAGTGGTCTAACAGAGCAGAAGATGGTGCAAGTAGTTACTATCTACTGAAGAATCACACTACCACAGGGATGACTAGTTCCTTGCACAACAATTTATAAAGTGCTGGAAATTTGGGGAAGCAAAGTTGCACCATAACAACAGCATTATGTACGCTGAAAGTCTTAGGCTACCAGCATTAAAATATCTCTGGAACTTCTAAAAATGATTTATTATTTTTCCAGCTTAAAATTAACAGAATTGTACTTGGGAGTCTCATGGAATTTGCTCATTTTTATACAAAACTGATCATAGGAATTGCTCATCTGCCAGAAACGGATAACAGAATTTATAACTAGTGGTCCCTTAGATGTCAGGGATGCTTATAATTGTTATTAATAAAATAGTAACATAAACATATCTATGCAAATGAAGACTACTAACATTTATGCATACTAGCTTTCCAAGAATAGCCTATCTGAAATCAATTCTGAGTAACCCACTAAGAGAAAGAATTCATACTTTTGTCTTAAAGTAACAGATGAGAAGTGTATGAGAACATTTGGGTAATATTCTAAAAACCATAACCTCACAATTAAAAGAAGATATCCCCATTTCAGAATAGTAACAACACACCCCTCTCCAAACTTTAGAAAAACAATTTTGAGGAAGAACATTGATATACAAAGAACAGAGGAAACACAAAACTTATAAGCAGAAGCCAAACGCTGCAATAACAAAAAGAAAAGCAAAAGCAAACTACAAAAACTATGACTAAAGAGTCAAGGGTATAAGACAGAAATTTTTATTGTGTACATGTGGAATCATAACACTGTGTTCATCTTTTATGAGAGAGAAAGAGTAAAAATGTTGATATTAATATAGAAAATACAGAACTGGTCAGCAAGTTGTTCTTGCCAAGTAGCAAAAGTAACATTTAAACACAGTTAAAACACGGATAATAAATAATATAAGTTCACAGTTTAGAAGACTGATGAGAAAGCTAAGCATGTTCATCCCTGCACTGTGTCTGGCAGGGTTTAGTCACTGAATCTAATGCATTACAGACAAAAGAAATTCGAATCTTACTATTCAGAAGCCACTGCTAGCTAGAGATTGTAAAATTATTAGTGTGCAACTGGTATTTTTAAAAGATATGTTTTAGCAAACACAAATTATTGGCTCAGCATAGGGGAAACCAGATGAATTTTACAGCGAAAACCATGTAAATTTCACAAACCTTTTACCATAGCTTGTTATATATACAGGGGGTTACCCTAACATTAATAACTTTTGTATCCTGTCAAGCTAACAAATGGCACAATGCTATCTGAATTTTTTTTTTTCACTAATGACCTTCTTCCTTCAGAATGGACAAAATTAATTTGAATCAAAGAAAGTTCTGACAGAGAGCTGAATTTTTAACAATTATTTGAATTAAATTGTTAAGGCACATAAGAGTAAATTTTCAAATATACTTAGTACTTGAACAGCATATATATTTATCTGGAGAGAAAACTAGCTGCATTCTTCACACCAGAAAAATTAATCACTTTTTGAACGCAAAACTTGGTTTTGCATCTTCTACAAAGATGCTAATCTAGCCATCCTCAAGACCAGCACCCAAAAAACACCAACACAGCCTACTGTCTAATAGGTCCTACTGTTCAGTTCCTGTAACTATTACAGAACTAAAAATTTCCTATATCATATTAGCACTAATACACAAAAATAGCATTATCACAGAAAAACAACAACGACCTTCACACACTTCAAACTCTTCACAGCACAGAAGGTCTACTTAACTGTGACATTAGTTTTAGAAGAATATTAATTACTAGAGGGCGAACATTAATTTACCATGTGCTCACATGAAAGTGCTACAGAGTAATAAACTACAATCCAAAGACCTCCACTCCAACACTAACTTCTAGTATACAGATTTGTTTGTGCCTAATGAAAAGCAGAACATTACAAAAGTAATTAAACAGTAAGATTAGGAAATCAGGAACTACCCAGAAGGACTTCCAACTAATTAGAATAGAAGTGACATCAACATCACTTTAAAGTTCTCAGGTAATCCCTCAGTATTTGCTGGAAAGCCTCACAACACCTGCACAGGCAGTTAAAGCAACACTGAACATCTGAGAGAGGCCCTCAAGTGTTACTGACGCCCTGCCTGGAGCACACCCAGCCAGGACCACACCCCTTGGTTCACCAGCTTCTGAAACACAGTGCTCACTTTGAACGTGCCAGTTTACTGACACTCCATAAAGCCAAACATTCAAAACACAAGTGAAAGCTCAAGAAAAATGATCCAATAGCAAACAGTTTCAGCTTTCCAAATTGAGGCCTCTGCCTGGCAAAATGTGAAGTGCCCATGAATAATCATTTGAAATAGTAGCACTGAGGTAGGACTGAAGCATAACGTACACCTTACAGTTTACTCTTACAATCTCCCCCTTCTGTTCAAGTAGACATCTCGCTACTGCTACCCTATTCTTCCCTCTACTTCCAAAAGCCACGTGGTCAGTATTTTATTAGCAATACTTTGTATATTTTAAGTAAAAATTGCCTATATCAAATTTAACTCAATTCATGCTATATAATCATAGAAGCAGCCAAGAGAAATACCTTGCTTTATTTTATTTTTTAAATACTCACACCTTTACTCTTCTTCAAAAAGTTTTCAGAACGGTTGGCAACTGTTAGAGGTTGATATTATAAACCATTACACTGTTACCCAGCAGGTGGATAGGCAGGCTGTGCACACTTATGTCCTTGATCTTGCAGCTCTGTATGACTTAATCAAAAACCCCAACCAAGTCAGTTTACAGAAAGACGAAAGTGCAATCTTGCTTCAGACAGACAATTTCATATAGACAATGTAATCCTAAATAAACCAGTTTTTTTACCAGTCTCATAATTCTCTACTTAATTCTCAATAAAACCAGTAAAATTTATTCTTTAGCTCTGTTTTTCACTGCAGGAGCTAAATCACTGTAGCCTGCTAAAGAATAAGACAGACAATATGGTATCTATTTCAGTCAGGTTATGCTACCTACTCGAGAAGGAGAAACATTCACTTTCAAGTATTTAATTTTTAAATCTCAGTGGAAGAAAATATTGAAGACAAAGAAAAGCATCCATTCGGATTTGGAGCACCAATTTTATTTCATTTCAGATATTCAGAGAAGTTCAGAGATAATCCATGATCTCCATCTGCGGAAGAAGAGCTCTGCCATGACCTGGTTGTACTCCTCCAGCAACTCAAGGTGAGGTGGCATTGCTCTCTGACTGACAAAGAGACTGAAAGGCTCCAAAATAGATAGCATATGACCAGAAGAGGCAAAAACTACTCACAATACCACATAAAAGGGGGCACAAAAAAAAAAAATCTTAGCTCCTGAAAACTGTGTATATAAAGAGAGTGATTCAGTTATGAACCTCTGTAAACTTCACAGGTATCTTGGTACCAACAGCTTACGCCTGGTGATCCACATAGATTCACACGTATTTATTTAGTATTCACCAAAACAAAAATCTTGACCTGACCAAATCTAAACAGAAAGCAAATTGGTATGGGGAACTTTAAAAGAATAACAGTGAATACAAAAATAGTCCACCTGTTTTCTAAAGACCTTAAGAAGAAACAACAAAATAACCCTTCCATACCAGATCAACTCAATTAACTAATCTGCATTAATACTGTCACTAGCAATGATCAATACCCCAGATCTAAAAAGAAGAGTCAATTCACTATGCCAAGTCACATTAGAGGGTGATGAAAGAAAATGTCTGAAAAATAAATCTAAAGCATTTGCCATGTTGCATAATACTTTACTACTAAGTAAAAATGTAAGAACCCTGTAAAAAACTCTGCATGATCCTCATGATCTCAAGATTACAAAACATACTCAGATAATACAGGCAAGAATCGTTTTTCTGATGTCCTTCTTAGTGTTCACCTTCCTTTTTGTTAGAATTATGTGGAAAGGGTTAATTTATTTTTCCATCTCTCCACAGGTAAACTACAAAAAAGTTTCAGCTACTGCCCATTCATTCTTTACCTGGCTAGGTTATGTATTCTCACGTGCTAATAATCATCATCAAAAAGACACTGAATCTTTCAGCAACTTAACTACTGAGCTACTGAACTCGTCTCCTATAAATCTGCTTGTCTTTGTTGACCTCCACCACCTCCTCAGTGTTTCTTCTGACTGTCTTCCATGAAACCCTCAAGTGCCTTATATTCACCTCCTTTTCTCCCTCCTGTTCCCCACAGCTATTCTCACAGCAACAGACAGCACAGGCTGGGCATACATAGTGATCAGCTAACATTAAGCCAAAAAAACCATGTAAACTAAGCTGCAGCCCTGTCATCAGTGAGTCCATGAATATGCAACTCTGATGCAGGTGCTAATTTTCCACAAACCAATCAGTACTTTAAAAATACCTTTAAAAACCCCTCTCTCCTTCCTGTCAAATCCAGGTGAAATTGCTAGGAAGTCAGAAGATGGAGGGACTGAAAAGAGAGTGAGGACAGGCAGGTGATAACCTCACCTCATCCCTGTAACCTCAACATTCTCTTATTTTTTCTATAGTTTTATAGTATAATCAAATACATTAAACAGGTCAGTTGGTACGTTATCTAACTGCATCTACAGAATCATTCAGTTAGAAATACACTGAGATATTAATGTAAAGAGTCAAGCTGCTCCAGCAGTGAGCCAGGATATAAAAAGAAGCTCTTTTCTTTTTCTGTTCCAATTTAGATTTCTGCTCTACAGTCCCAGGTCCTGGCACTAGACTCTCATCCAAAGACTCTTGGAATGCCAAATCAATCTATTATCATAAAACTTACATATCAAATATTTCCTAAAAATCAAACCAAAAGATGTATAGTTATAAAAAAAAGAAAGGAAGAAAAAATCCAAAGACAGCTTGAGTTGAAAGGGCTTCTTTCCAGAGAGCTGAAAAACCATCATAGAATGAGAAAACAAGGACCATAAAGGCATCAGAAATACTCAACACAGAAGTCTGTAACACAGGTAAACCTATACACAAAATTAAATGCATTTAGGCTTCATAAACATTTAACTCATATGAACACTGAACTTTCAAGAAGGGTTTAAAGATTATCTTTTCTCAAAAAAAACCCCCAAACCCACAAAAAATTTTCACGTGTGTGAAAATATATACTTTCTTCCTCCAGTTATTATCCACGTTTTTAACTTCTCACACTGTTCAGTGTAAGTTGCAGGAATGCCATACTCTCAGATACAGGCAGAACAAAACAAGATTATTTTTTGTGAAAAGTCACTGAAAAGTACTGTGGAGAGACTGAGATGAAAATATGAAGAAAAGTTGTTTTGATGTTAAGTTACAAATGTTGTAATGTTGATAAACAGAGCTTCAATACAATTAAAATCTATGACTTTAAACAAACAAATTGTCACTGGAGAAGATCCCAAAGTACAATGGAAAAACACATGATTTGTGTCAAGAAAAAAAATATGAATTCCCACATATAAGTCAATTTTGTTTAACTCTACTCTCAAATCAAATCTCTATTTTCCTTCACCAACCCTCACCCACATCACATATTTGTTTCTTAATGCCACAGAAACATTTTACTCAAGTGCTTGAGCAATAGCTGACAAACAGTTGACCAGCCATCAATTCTCCAATTACCAAAGAAACTCCAGAGTTTGGGTATCTTCAACCAGTTAGTGTATTTCATACCCCTTTCTCTGTACAACATCCTAAGTACACAAGTGAACAGTTCACAAATCAGAGCATGTACGAAGCTGAAGCACTACACTACAACATTGTCCTAAAACAGTATTCAAGCGTCTACACATTGATCCAAAAAATTTGGGCATCTCCTAAAAGCATTTGCAGGTATGCTGTCATATAGGAAATCTCATTCAAGGGTTATGTTCATTTAGTTCTTCATTAACTTCCACAGTAAGCAGTTTTGTACTAAAAACGTTGAAGAGTAGACAGGCTGAACAACACTACCATTTGTGCCCAGCTATACGTAAAATAGATTTATTGTGATGTGCAAGACAAATGGCAATATTATGAAGGATTTCCAGACTGTCAGAAGCAGCTGAAACTTGACTGGTTAGGACAACACATGAACTATGAAACTGCTTTCAGTTTCCTTATGAAATAAATTTATGCTCAGCTGTGACAAATATAAAAGTAATGCTTTTATGAAGGTTTGGGGTTTGCTCTGTTTACTTTTTTAAACTGTTTTCTTGACTAAACCATCTTAAAATATATTACTATTCACAAAAAGCTGGGAACAGACACTCCCATGCAACATAAATTAGATACCATTGATAAGTAAACAAAAGCAAACAGCAGCAGCAGCTGTACTATCTTTTCAGCTTACCTGAGCTACAGAATTTCTAGGGATCATAAATATCACTGCGGAAGTTTAGTCACTGTGCTATTAAAGATTCTGAGGACAAAGTTTGACACAGTCAGAAGTGAAAACATCTCAAGAAATCAATTTGAAAACAAACATTTTTTTTCCCAACAGAAAGGTTCAAAATTACAAATACCAAACAGCACACAGTCATTACATTTATGTTAATTAAAGCCTTTCAAGGTAATCACATAACAGAAAGCAAGTTTGATGTCTACATTACAAAGGCAAAATGAAATGTAAAGGGGTGACAGCAGAGTTACCTGATGTTATTTGCATTGTAATGCTGATTGTTTACACAGTTTACTCTTTTTACACAGAAAACTTTAAGACAAAGCCAAATTCAGTTCCTTTGCAAACACCTTGGACAGCTGAGTGTGCTCTACATTCCTTACTGGCTTCATATGTGGCAACAAGAGACTAAAAACTGCTCATGTACTGTAACACAAACCCAGGCTGTGAAGTTCTGCTAATAACTGTACTTTATCACTCTCTAAACTACTCCAGGAGAAACAAGAACTGAGATAAAACGTTCCTTAGGGTCTGGAATGATCAAACAGCAACAGGACTTAGAGAGTCTGGTCACCCATGGCAAGTAAGAAATCCCACATGTCATTTCTCAACAGCTTCTATGGAATTGAAACATTTCTTTTTAGAAGTCTCATCTGTGCTTGCTTTCACAGTCACAGGGCAACACAAAATAATGGAGTATTTGTGTAATTATGTTCCATCTTTCCTGAAATTATCAGATCAAATTATGTTCTCAAGCCCTGCTACAGATGTCAACAATTATACATCTCCATCACGGGTCAGATGCAGTGCTAACAGTGTTAGCTACCTTACAGACCCCCTGGGAGCTGCACAGTCTCCTTTTACTCAAAGGCCTTGCCAATTTTACAACTGACTAGAAGCTTTGAAACAGAAATATCAATCAAGTTCTCTTTGTTGCAGCACCATAAATGCTGTTTTTAAGGTGTCTGTAAATTCTATCCATTACCTACAGACATATCCAACTTCCCTTTTGCTTATTTCAAATACAATGGTCAAAGCTCCATCACTGCAGAACACTGAAGATCTGAGAATGTGCTTTTTCTTGCCCAATACATTCTGAACGTTTTGAATTCTTCAACTCTACCAGACACCTGCTAAACAGCGACTGCAAGAGACATTGATGGTTTCTTTGTAATCACTAGAGAGGTGCAGAATGAAAACAGAAGGAATGCAAGGGCAGCTTGGCCTTGCTCAGGAGCATCTATGAGGAGGAGAATCACAGATCTTCTCTAGTGGCTATGAATGTCTGAAAATGGCATTCACATTTTAGTCAAGGTTGTTAGTCTAAATAAAGCTGAAAAAAAGAAGCTACTATGATAGATTTCTCAATATGGCACTGCTCTAACCTATGGTGGGGACCAGGAATAATCTTTTAGCTACCACTTAAGATTCTTTTTCTCTTCCAATTTAAGATGCACCAAAATCTATGAAGAAAGAGAGATTTCCCTCTGTGAGGTAAAACTGGGATTTTCTAAAAGATTATGGAGATATTAAAAATATACAACTAAAGAAAATTCTGGGTAAGCACAAAAAAGTTGGAATTCTTTATTTTACAGAGTGGAAAACCCAAAAACCATATAACCAGGACTTATTCGCACTAAGTATCATAGAAAACATGAACCAAAAAGGTAGATATAGGAACAGAAATCATTGCTTAGGCAAAAGGAACAAAGGGGGAAAACCTATTGAAAATGACATACAGAAAGAGATCCCTATACCCAATATAGGAAAGATACAGTCAAGTTTCACTGAAAGGGGATAAAGGAAGGCAAGTAGCACAAGCTTCAATTTAAGGGCCTTAAAAAGTATCTTCAATGACCCTATTGCTATTAAGTACAGCTTATTCTGCCAATCCAAGCGGGGCATTATGGCAAGAACTATGCTATTTTTCACAGAAAACTGCTAACAGTTGCTTCTAACTGTTCATCTCTTGGTTGTGTAAATGATAATCTGAGAGAGGTTGGTTCCTGTGGCTTTCAGAGAAGCAGCTATAATTGAACAGTGCTTGTTACCAAAACCTGAGTTTTGTCTACACAAGAGCTTCCACCCATCAGAGTTGGCACTGAGATCTCTACTAATGCTTTCATCTATGTCTGGAATAGACATAGCAGAGAAGGCTAAAGTCTGTTAACAGCCACTGCTTCAGTAGGGTATCAGCAATGATCAGTAAAACTCTGCCTACAGCAGGAAGTCACTCAACACACATTTACAGCAGACTCTACATGGCACTTGGCTCAGATACTGAGTACATAAATGCATGTAGAAATGGACTGATGCCCCTCCAGCTCTCTCCCAGCCCTCACCAGACTCATTATGCAGTTTTCAATAGCAGCACTCTCCCCTTCACTGCTCCAGGTCACCACTAAAGCAACATCACTAGAAGAAAGCCATATAAAGTCAGCCTGTCTATGGAGAGACTATAAAAAACCCCACATGCAACAAAATTCACATTTTGCCAATTTCTTTTGCCACAGTCAAAACATTTTCTGGGGTACGGCACTGGTGTGTGTGTTTAGCAAGCTGGGAAATTACAGCTCTCTGCTGTGGGAAGTTCAAGAGTCAACAATATTTTTATATCCCTCTGACCAGTAGAAGTGAGTCCTGACTCTCTACAAACGAAGTGTAAGAGCCGTTTATTAAAGAAGATATCTTTCATTCATGTAATAGTAGAAGAGGAGTATCCTGAGGAAAGCCGGGACAGTTTCCCATTCCATCCTGGTCCATGTCTCCCAATTCTCCTTCCAAAGTTTAAGAAAGACTAGAGTAATTCAAGTCTGCAAGAGACTATGGGTAAACATAGCTTGAGTTGTGGAACAACTTATTTTGTGACTGTTTTTGGTGGGGGAAGATTAGACACATCAATCCTTTTAATTTGTTAAAGTTATAACTTACACTACTCCTCGTTATCCAGTCTGCCCTCTAACTTTTACTTCTGCAACTTCCTAATTCCAAAATACTCATGTTAACACTCCTACAGCTTATTCACCATCAGTAATAAAGCCAAACAACGTATACATGCTTATTATTGGAGCGAATTCTAGAATCTTAAACTACAAGAACCAGTCATTTAATATTTTCTTATAATTAATTCCATAAACAAGTCTGAAGTTGAATATGAACATTTTCTATGGGGGGTTTTGCTGGTTTGAGTTTTTTTTTTTTAACTTTTGTGCCAAAAGGAAAACTGAAAATAATCCTTCTTAATGCAATGCCTCAATTTTAAACAAATGAAGGCAAGTATTAAAGGTCATGTGTTTGTATCTACTCCTAAAAGATTTGTGCTGCTGAAAAAGTCCAGCAAGTAAAGTCTCATGTGCTTCACTACACTATCTTATGAGGCAGCTGTAATTAAGAAATCACTTGTGACTAATTAATAAATTTCCTTAAGTTGTAACTTGTCTCATACTTGGTGCGGAATACAACCTGTAAACGTGTATTTCTTAAATGGTTTTTATAAGTTAAAAAAAACCCCACAGAATTTATTTCCTGGGTACTTTTGACTGCAAAGCAATTTAAAAAAAAAAAAGAAAGAAAATTCAAATGTCCTTACTTTGATAGGAGCTGTTGAGAACTTGACTTTTCGGTCTGGCTCTGGATCTTCCTCTTCAGAAAGTCCAGGAAACTCCTCATATTCACTGTCATACATATACTCCTCCTCTCCCTCCAAAATTTCTTTGCCTTCAGGATTTTGGTTTTCTGGCTGTGTGTCCCTGTCATCATCAAAAGCTGCATTCTCTATGCCAAAATCACTGAAGGCCTCACTTTGCTTTTCCAGTGCTTGTTCCTCTTTAGTATCCTCTTCCTGCTCTAGAACATCCTGTACTTGTGTAACTGGACCATCTCTTACAGACATCCCATCTCTTTCTTCTTCCCAATTGGTCTTACTGCCATCCGTAAACTCTTCTACCACTTCCAAGGCGTAGTCACTTCTCTTCCCTTCCTGTACATGACATATGAGCTTCTGATTCTCTTGATCAGCATGATCTTTCTCCAAACCTTCTTTTTCATGCCCTGAGGTTTCATCTTGTGCAGCTAGCTCTGTGCAAACCCCCTCTGTGGGAGAAAACCGGGAGGAAACACTGTCTGGTGTCTGCTGAGCCTCCTGACCAGGCACACTGCCCATATTCCACAGGCTTGTCTCATGTACCAGTTGCTCTCTTTTGTCTTTCCAAAGTGCCTTGCTCAGCTCATCTCTGCAGATC
The DNA here is from genome assembly GCA_013397775.1 of Eulacestoma nigropectus. Taxonomy (NCBI): domain Eukaryota; kingdom Metazoa; phylum Chordata; class Aves; order Passeriformes; genus Eulacestoma; species Eulacestoma nigropectus. The sequence goes on from VZTE01004150.1 coordinate 1,657,331, forward strand.
CCAGGCACTTTAGAGAATGCACCCTTCTCCAGACATCCTTCGGCAACAGCAGACGAATTCAAACTCTGCTGGCCTCTCAAAGGGTCCTGATTTGGAGAACTATCATTTTTGGAAGTTTCTTTGGATTCTTCAGTATCACTGTCACCCAGAAAGCTTTCCAGCCTCCTAGAAATGGGCCCTGCATTCAGGAAGGAAGATTTGGAACCACTATTTGAATGTTGCTGCTTCAACTCATCATTACTTTGATTTTCAACTTTCTCCAGTGCAACTGGAAGACTTGCTTCTGTATTAAAACTGAAATGGTCCACCACATTGCTGCAATCAGAAGCTGAACCATGTCGCCTCTTATCTTCACTTCTTTCACATTTGCTGGGGGAATATCTGTCCACTGAGCTCCGTTGCTTTATATTTCTCTCGAAGAGCTTCCTGGTCTCTGAAAATTTTTCTGCCAGGGCAACTTTGTCCAAGTCTGCCTCATCGCTGCTACGGATGACTTTGTCAGCAGCAGAAGACATAGACAGTGAATCCACAGGACCGCCGCTGGGGCTGGTGGTTGTATTAAGAAGATTATTTTTTTGGACAATGAGAAAAGATGGACTACCTGGAGAAGATCCATACTCTGCTGCTGTGGCCCGGCTGATTAGTTTGGTCTCAGCAGGTGGACTGCATTCACAAGAGGTTGTGGAGGAAGAGCTTCCCATTTGCAAAAACATATTTTTGATCTTGTGCACTCTATTGCCGTAAGTGGCAGCTCTGCCTCGACTGTGTGGGTCACTTCCCCCTCCATTGGAAGAGGTGCTCAGCTTCTGATGCAAGCTTGTTTTGTTGGAAGGATTATCCGAATTGTTTACACCATCAAAAGAGCATTTGATAGCATGGAAATCAGATTTGTAAGCATTTCGGTGTGGAGAAGCACTTCTTAAAGTCCTTTCCCCCTTGCCTTCGGTTTTCATCATTGTTGAAGAGAAAGCGCCCTCCACTCCTTAAGAAGAATGGGAAGAACGACTCCCTAGCACAAAGCTTCCACCCTCCAACACCAGGAAGTGTAGATCTCACAGAAGATCCCAAAATCAGCCTTTCACTTAGCTAGCCTCCCCGCTCGCACTGAAATGGAACGCAGGGGACTCTACGTGGAGAGAAAGAAATCAAAGCGCTTGAATGGCCACATCGGGTGTTATCCCCAGCGCGCATCGCGGTATCCGGAAAGCCATCTGCAGAGAGACAGAGAGTTTCCATTAACTCGGGGCCTCGCCGGCGTGTGACACGAATCCGAAACTCGGGGTGGGAATCGCAGCCCAAGACCTCCCTGCGGGATAAAGCCCATTGTGTTCGCCGGGACGCAAGGACACAGCTGCTCCCCGGGCACCGACCTGGCGGCTCTGGCGGGGGATGCGGCGGCGGCGGCAGGCGTCCCCCTCCCGCCTCCTCCGGCTGCCGCCCCTCCGCTAAGGGCCGTCCCGGGCTGGGCCAGGCCGGGTCGGGCGGCGGGGGAGGGGGCAGCGCCGGCCCTTCCTGCCGCCCGGGGGAGGTCAGGCCCGGGCCGGACCCCGCGCAAGCACCGCGGCGGGGCG
>VZTE01004150.1:1659316-1847235 GCA_013397775.1 Eulacestoma nigropectus
CGCCCCCGCGGCGCGCTCCGAACCGCCGCCCGCCCGCCCGCGCCGCTTCCCGGCCTCACACTGCTCCGCGCCGTGTCTCGGGCCCGCCCGCGCGCGCTCCCTCCCTCGCTCGCACACAAAGAGAGGGAGCGGCGGGCGCGCTCCTGCTCCTCTCTCTCAGTGCCAGGGAGGAGAGGGGCTGGCGGGCGGCGGGCGCGACTGGCCCGGGGGAAGCGCCTCCCGCGCCGGGATATACCACGCCATAGCGGGATATGGGTTTCGGGTGATACCATGTCGGCGAGGCGAGCGGGCGCGGAGCCGCCGGATGCTGCGAGCGCGGGGCAGCGTCGGTGGGTGCGGAACGCTCACCGGTCCCTCCGCTGGGGGGGCTGGAGACGGTGGGGCGGGGGACGCTGGAGAAGCGCGAGCGCCGAGCTGCTGTGGAGCTGCGCGCTACTTTCAAAGCCCGGGCGGCCAGCGTGGCGCGGGGAGCGGCAGCCCCGGCTTCACCGCAAAGCAGCGCAGTTCCCGGGAGGGAAAAGTCGCGGCAGCTGCCACGACCGAGGCTCTGACAGCTGGAAGTTACAACAGTGGCAAACTTTCTTTTTCCCCCCCCCTCTTCATTTCAAAAATCTAGTTCTTTTTAGCCTCTCCCGAGCAGGTAGGTGTCAGAGCACGGGAGCGGTCCACAGCCGAGGCAGCGCCCGGCCCCCCAGCGCACCTGCTGCCGGCGCCCCCGTCGTGGGGACCCGCGGCGCCGTGCGCGTTCCTGGATATCCTGACATGTCCGCGCAAGACCCGGGGCTGAGCCCGCTGTGTTCCCCCGCCCGCTCCCCGGGCTGGAAGTCACTGCAGCTCCCCAAGACTGGGAAAGTCATGCTCGTCATCGGTAGTCCTAAGCAGTAATAACCGCAATTTTGCAAGCAGTATTCCATACGACCACTTCTCGTCGTTTGTTAGTCCGAATAAAAGCACTGGCTTCAACCTATTTATCAGTTAAAGACAGGATTTGGATGACTGTTCAGTTTCGATTGCCATTCCTTCCTTCACACAAAGTTATTAGAAGAGCACAGAAGAGTACTGGTAGCTACCAATTACCTGGCAACTGCTGTTGGCACCTGGCACCAGATTGTGTAACAATTATTTAGAAGTCTAAGTACTTAACTCCTTGAAAAGAATTGAAAAGAATAGCTTCATTGGTTTATTACTCAAGTCTGTGGTGAAATTTATACATTCTCCCGGACATCCTAATTGACTTTGGCTTAACTTTGAGTCACAATATTTCACAGCTTGATCTAAAATTTATGATACAGTTTCAAATTAGCCTTAATCATGATTTTACAATAAAATAAATTATTATTTTTGTAAAACAGAAGACAACATTGTCGAGACCTTATTCTGTGTTTTCAAACATGGCAGGGCCAGTAGAATTTCACCAAGATCTGCCATCTGTCTTACATACACTTGGTAGCACCATTTTGAATAAAATTTTAAGACAGATAGTTTCACTATAAGACCAAGAAGTGTTTCTTATTTTGAGTATGTAGGCTTTACTTAGAACACATAGAGGTGATCTCTCTCCTGCATACTACGAGGGTGGTCCTTCAAATAGCATTTGTAGGTTGGGTTGAAATTGCAAGGCTTAACCACCATCTTTCAATAAATAGTCTACAGGAAGCTACTAAGCAAATGCTTTTTTCACAAACCAAAGGTAAGTACAAGGTTGCTCAGCAGTTTGAGCACTGTGGGCAGAGAACATTCTGCATTCTGCTCAGGGAACCTGACAGTATATAGGAGACTGTTCAAAGAAAAAAAGGCAAGAGTTCAGGAACAACATAAAAACAAAGCCCAATGCAGCTCTAACCCGTGCTCAGGAAAGCCAGTGGCCTTTGTACTGGGTGCTGGCTTAAAGAGGCTGGAGCAGGAAGATACTCTTGTGTTTTGAACTCTCCCATAAATGAGAAAGCAAGAATTTTAATTACAGATCCTGAAAACAGATTTAATTGCATCAAAGGACTCTCGTTTCTTTACAATTTCTCATCTTAACTAGGAAAATATACAGGTTATTTTGCCTAGCTGTGCTGCTTATGAAGGACAATATTTATCTAGGTAAATTTTCTAGGTTTTCTAGAGAGAAAGACTCTGAATTGCATTCTAGGTGAGTGCAATATGAATGTGAAAGAAATCATAGATTTGTTTACAGAAACAATGATTAAAAAGATGGGAAGGATTCAAGATAAAGACCTCTGAGTTTTGAGCAAGAAGTCTGGGAAGGTGACGTAGTTTATGATTTCATCATAGTCAATAACTGCAATAAAATCTGGGAAAAGTATCTTACACAGTCTGTGGTGCTTTCCTTGAAAGATGATGAAACAACAGTGAGTAAGCAAATGGTTTGCACTGAGCAAGAAGCATCTACATTTTGTTACCTAAGCTTAGGAAAACAAATAGGAGTTTCAAGGGGGACCTTGACAGCACAAAATCTTCTTGGGGAAAAAAGTGTTGCTGTATGTGAACTCATGAATCTAATGAAGACAGATAAAGAGGAAAAAATTTTCAAGAAAAAAATTAAATTGAGGGCACTTCTATAAACCCAGTTGTTAAACCATCACTGAGGTACTGTGTTTATTTCAGATGTTTCCCCAACCTATCTGTCATACAAAGCTCCAGGGAGGGGCGACTCTGGTGAATTACACATCAGTGTCTACCTTGCTGGATTAAATTTAATAAATCAGTATTTTCTTTGGTGCTCATTCACTCAGCAATAGGTCCTTTAAGGATAAGGCTCTCTGCAGAAAGGTGAATTTAATTAATTATTAGTTCTACTACATCCTTCTACAACCCACCCAGGATGCTGTTCCCCAGAAATGTTCTGAATTAATACCCTGACCACATCTTCTGGCCACAGAACCACGAATGTTAAATGAAGGTTGGTGGAACATCACTGAAACCTGCATTGAGCACAGCTGGCCTGCCAGCACGTTACTAATGGTTTTTACAAACTGAGGAAAACTTATGTTACAGCTCCAAGACACATTGGAGATAAACTTAGAAGAATCTCTTAAATCTCAAGAATCTCCTAAGCCTCAAAGTAAAATATTGGCAGTTGAATTTCAAAGTTGCATTTAAAAAAAGAAAGACAATTATTTATTGCCAAGAAGGCTGAAGAGTTTCCTCACCTTATAAGCCCTATTCCTGAAGTGTCCAGACCATCAGACTCACTTGCTACATTGTCAAATTCATGAGTGAAGAAGAACAAGAGGGGAAAGAAATGAGCACACTGTAGAATTGTCTGAAATGGTGGTTCAAGACCATGCTGGGTTTCTCAAGCACAAAAAGCAGATGTCGGCCTGACAAGGAGGCAGGAGTCTCAATAACAGCATCCCACTGAAAGCTGTTGGAAAACTAAAGTCTCTTGAGTGCATTTTTCAGCCTCACAACCGCAATACTGTTGGCACAGCTTTGTAGAATTTACAGGATTTTAAGAAATAAAATTTCTGGCTACTGTTGATTTAACTGATTTCCGGTGCAAGAAACATTATGCTGTTGTAGTCTCTGTTTGCATCTGAGTGTCTCCTGCTCTGCAAGGACTTGTGAAAATAGGCCAGCTGCTTCAACCAGATTTGACACAGGCTGAGAGTTTTCAACAATAGTTATGTTCCTACCAGTTTCTTAAAAATAGAGAACCAGAAGGAGAGAGGAGAAAGAAAAACCTTGCAAGATCAATCAAAGGAAAGGTTACAGCAAGACATCACTCCTTATAAGCCTCTAGATAATCCTGTATAAGCCACACAAGACTGAAACCTGATGCATGTATTAGTCACAAGAAAAGCCTTATTTTGAAGTTGCATCTTTTTTAAAACCAAAGTCAGTCAGCCAAGGAGGCTACACATTGGGAGGGTAACTGGCTACTTAATACTAGAGTTCACAGCACAGTTTTTCACTCTGATATGCTAGTTTCTGTGTGACCAAGCCGTTTTAGACAAAACACAAAGTGTTTGTTTTACCTCTTTATGTATGAATAACACACTTAATGTATTTTTCAGATACAAGATGATGTTAAATCCTTTGAAATTAAGTCCAAATAAGGTATCTTATTTTTAATATTCGGATTCCCTAGTATTTCTTAAAACATAGCTATATATAAGCAAAGAGACAAGTATACAGAGCCTAGAGCTTAGACTACCATCTAAAACTAAACCAATGCAGTTTAAATGCAAATCAGAAGCATTCTAACTGCATATCTTTCATACTGAAGTATTAGTTATACTAGAAAAAGCAAAAAGGAGAAGCATGATCTTATATGTAGGTGAGCTCTTTCCTTCAATTATTAATACTTTCAAATAAATAAGGCAGTATTTTGAAATTCTGTCAGTCCAAATATTGCTTGACACCATCTAGATTTAGAATATACATAGAAAAAAGTAATGTGTTAAAAAAATTACATGATACAAATTGAGCTTCAAAAATTCAGTTATTTTTTGTATAAGTAAGTCTGAAAGATAATTGTATCAAATAAAGTGAAAACAAAAGAATGAGATAAAATAGGCCATAGAATTTAGATATAGGTTATAAATTACATCACAAAGAGAAAATAATTTTTAGTCAAATTTAGAGCTTATTTTGACATTTCCAAATCAAAATATTCAGTTTTTATTTTGAAAATAAATTTCTCATTTAAAAATATTTTACAGGAAAAAATATGTATAAAGTGAAACATTTAGACTAAAGAAAATATTTTGCATTAAGAGGAACTGATTTTATTTTTCTTTTAAATTAAATTTGCATTTTACTTGAACTGAATGTTCCCCCCACTCCCTTATTTTTAATTTAGGTTTTGAATTCAATAATACATTGTCCAGATGTACCAAGAAATAGCAAACTTATGACTGAAGTCTTTCCTACCATAAGGTCTAAAGCAAGTAGGAAAAAGAAACTTGAATTTCCCAAATCTGAGCAAACAAGTGACCTATCAGAAACAATCACCAAGCTTCATGCTGTTCTAAGATGACTAAAAGAATAGTACATGATGAATAGAAGGCATTAATTGCATCTGCATTGGAAAAAGACCTGACAACCACCTGTTGAAAAATCTGATCTAATTTAAAAATTGCTATCAGACATTTGGCTTGTCACTTCTACAATAGTTTTAAAAACATCATTAGCAACTGGTGGGTTGTCACTGTTTCGGCAACTACCACTAAGGGATTCACTCTGACAGTATATTGATGCAATGAGACATATACAAGATGCATATCAGTATTCTCGAGGAAGATAAACAGTGTTTTTGTTCTTTTTATTGGTAGGCCGAAGTTTCTATTTTCACAGGCCTTGGAACAAGACTGGCTGATTTCCTAGGCGTCACAGCTAGAGCTGTTTCAGAATTTGGTTCCTAGGTTTTCTGACTGCAAAGCACCAGCTTATTTTGCACTTCTTATTTTTGGAACAGAAAGATGAAAGGCTACTCACAGTGACTTTTTAATGCAGGAAATACCATTGAGAGATCACTACTAAACTGAGGGACCATCCTTTAGAAACAAACTATTTAAAAGATCACTCCTATATCATTCTTAGCAAAAGTCACTGAGGATGTACTCATTTAAGGGATAAAACACTTATTTCTGTATCTTCATTGAAGTAGTAATGTAGTACAACTAGTGGCCAGAAATCAAGTTATTGCTTTCAAAAGATCCAGTGTCTGCATTTAGTACCTCCTTACATCATGATCCTTAATATTTTCATGAAGACTTTAAACAAGAAGAATGCCTTTGTCAATTAATCTAAAGTGCTCTGAAATAATTATAAAATCATGTTCCCTTTGAAATTAACGTGCTTTTGATGAGGTTCGTGAGCAGAGCCTTTAACAGCCACTCCACATACTCACTTGGTGTATCTTTGCCTCCAAGCCAGCACTAAGGCAGAGGTTTACCATGACTGTGATACCATCTAAAATGTTGAGCTGGCAAGTCCATAGCCTTTCACCGGCGCTTGGAGGGCAGGTTTCAAATGTCACATCATGGGAAGCAAAACCGGGTAATTCTCAAGTACAGCTACGCTGAATCATAGGAAATGAAAGAGAGCTTCACTTTCATTATAGACTTTCTCTACTCTGAGGTTTAAACCTCTAACAGCAGAGTTACAGGCTCAGCCTGAAAAGCTGTACTTTAATATGGTCACAACAACTGCAGTTGAGGTTACAAAAAAGCTGATTACAGCAACTGGATTTAAACATGAAAATAAAACCACAGAGCTGCTCACATGGATGTCTTATGGGATGAGTAGATGAGTACAGCAAAACATCACAAGACATAACAGGAAGGGCAGTAGAATCAACAGATTATTTGCCTTGAGGCACAATTTAGCTCTGATATATTTATTGTCCCTATAGCCCTGTGGTAAAGTGTGCTGGTAGTGTAAATTATGCTGTGTTTGTAATCCTTCCAAAGATTGGTGTCCTAATGAGACTTTGGAAGACTTAGGTCTAAGGAGACTTAGACTGCCAGCAGAAACCCAAGTCCTTGTATGTGCTAATGTGTCCTATTTACAGGTCACACAATAACCTAGCATGCCTTTGGAAGGTCTGTTTTGGAAGCAAGGATGTGCACGGGATGATTTTGGCTGCAAACCATTCCACCAGGTCATTCTCCAGTGCTTGGGCTGACATTCCAAGCCACTGAGCATTTTTAAGCAGCTGCCCATTTCTTAACATCAGTAATAGTCAGAAAATATTTCTTGCTCCTTAGCTCCTAAGTTTCTTCCCAAAATTGCTTCTGAGATGCAGACTAGGCAACGTTCAGCTCTGCAGTAACAAATGCTCAACAACTTGTCTATTTGTGCTTTAACTGTTTGACTTTTACAGTTATTTTTCAGCATTTGTTTTCCAAACCAAAAGACTTCCCAGTACAGCCTAAAGTAGGAATTTTAAACTTGAGGAGGGTCATTTCTGGGTTGTTTCACTCTCATTGATTTGATCTTTTTTTCTCTGCTGTGAAAGCTTTGCGCACATGGTCTAACTACCCAGATTTTCTGGAAAAATACTAGAATCAGTTCCATAAACATAGCAAAACTCTTGGAAATTATTCCAGAAATAGCATATTTCAGGCATGTATGAAATACACAAAAGGCATGTGATGTGGAAAAGAAGTTGAGTTGAAATAAATGGCAATATGCCATGCTCTACTAATAAAATAAGTTGATTTACTTAACATTCAATTCGCATTAGACTTCACAGATGTTCAAAATATGACCAAGTTAACTCTACTGGAGTCAGACTCTGCATATTTGTCCTCACTACGTAGTACTGCTCCTCTGCGGGCCACAAAGCCTTAGTTCACTTTCCACAAACTGAGGCAGAAGTCTTGAGCTGGTTATGGTTGGTGTAGTTTCCGTCACACCCATTTCAGGTGATGGGAATGAGCACAGCTCTGGCGACACTGGAACAACACTCATAGACATTACTATGAAATTTGACCCTTTCTGGTTAAAGGGAAATTTAGAAAAAGTGCAGGATGGGAGTGCAATAGTAAAGTGTTCTCTTTAAGCTTGTTTGAGTGTCGTTGTGGTGATAAAGATTTTATTAGATGTCACTAGGTGAGAGCTACACAGCTTGTTCATTGCTCTCCTTAGCTTATTCCTAGCTAACAAAAACTTGTAGTCATAAAAAGTTGTTATTGTGCTGCATCACAAAGTTTCTTCTGTACTTAGACACATAAAAAAGAGGAATTCTTTGAGCCACCTTGTCTTTAAAATAAGAGATTGTGACTCAAAGCTCCTTAAATTAGTGCAAAAATACATATTTGTCCATTTGTCATGATGGTGTTCATGTGAGAAAACCTGTAATCAACCACAGCTATGGCCTTTTCTACATCTTCTGCACCCTGTAACCTGCCCACTAACCGCATCTCTGTGTGGGTTGCTTCTCAAGCCCCGAGCTAGGCACCAGAAAACAATCAAAAAATGCTTTTCTTCTTACTTCAAAATCAATTGAATTAAAGGTACAAAATAAGAAACATTCAATTCAGAATTAGATTAATTTTTTGATGATTAACTGTTAAAATAAAAGTTCTTAAGAAAAAATTCATCATCAAAAGAAAAAAATCACCATATTTCATGTCAGTCATTTCTATCCATGATTTTGCTGCTTAAGGAAAAAAAATTTTGGAAAATATCCTTGCAAAGGAAAGCATTTAAGAGTAGATTTAAAGTCAGTAGGTGTATCTGGCTTGTCTTTGCTGGACTTATTGAGCACGGAGGAGATCCGCAGTTTGTGTACATAGTAAGTTGGAAAATCTCAAACCTCTGTTTTATCCAACAGGTGCAGCCATCGATGTGGTCTCATCACATCTCAATAAAAACTATTATTTTATAAAACAGCCTTAAATTTAATGTATAAATTTATTATATACCCCAAAGTTCCACTGTTCTTCTTCACTAAAGACTGTATTTTATCCTGCTCTGGAGGCTTCTTTCTGTTATGCAGTCATTTTGTTAGCCTGTCTAGACCACAGTGTGAGGTCATCGTTGTACCATCTGTTAAACTTGTTTGGGTTGGTGTGTCTGCAACTCAGTTCAGCTCAAATGTTATTAGAACATGCTCAAAAATGAGGGTAAGTCAGGCCAAGTCATACTTCCCAAGCATAGTACAGGTTCTATGATCTATTAGTAGTAGATTTACTATTACAGATGATACAGCTATTATTCTATCGTAGGTTTATTGTAGAAGTATTTAGAAGCCAATGCAAGGTAATTGAAATACTTTCATATGAATATCTGAATTCTCACAAAAGTCAGCATATTTATGTGACATAAAATTATTTCATTTATAGCACTGGAACAAATGTGGGAAAAATGCCTGTAATCTGAAGACAGATGTCAGAAGAAAATGTTAGATTTTAATATTCTGTTTGACATTGTCTAAGACCTTACATATAAGGCCACAATCTCAATCAGATGATGGGGAAGGGAAGGCACCACTTAGTGGTGTTTTGTGAAGATGCCAGTGTGACCCCTCAATCTGTGGCTCCAGTGTTTCAGGGCATACAGATTCATCAAAGATAAAGCTTGCAAGCTTGTTTAATTTGATGTTAACAGAAACAAACCAAATGCTGATAGCAAACTTCTATTTTGACTTATCTTCCAATGAACTTCCATGCCAGAAACAACTGTTTACATGCATGCATTGCAGAAGAAGAAATATACTGAGTGAAGATTTCTTTAACCCAGCTTGGAGTCCATCAAGGTGATTAATACCTTGTTCTACAGAGAAATGAAAAACCTTTTGAGGTAAAACCCTTTCTTTTTGACAGTTTTAAAATAAAAAAGAGCGGTAGCTTTTGTTTCTTGTTTGTTTGGGGTTTTTTGTTTGATTGTTTGGGGTTTCTTTGCATTGTTCTTTGTATTACATATTTTTAAATCAGTATTACATATTTTTAAAACACAGAGAAATAACGAGTAGCACAAGATACAGCATACGCTCAATTTCTTATGAAGCTTTTTGAAGTGAACACTTTGCAATCTTTGTTGATAGCTATGTGGTCTGCTTATTTCCAAGAAAACCTAGGCTTTATTTACTTCCATATTTTTGCTATAGAACTGCATTTAGTTTGACGTCCCTCATACGAACCATATTCTTTTAAATAAAGAAACCCAACAAAACTTAGTAAGTTTTTACCTGAATGTTGAAAAAGCTGCTTCCAACCTTGTCTGCAAAGAAAGCAAAGAAAGGAAAGAAAATTGAAATATTGCTAGATGTTTGCATAGATAAGAGTCAGGTCCTCAGGATTTTTTTTAATCTGTATTTTCCTAAATATTATAATTTTGTCCCAATACCAACCCCTAAAGAATGCCAGTCATCACTGACTCCACTTGGACATCGAGCCACTGACCACAACTCTTTGAGTGTGACCATCCACACAATTCCTTATCCACTGAATGGTTCATCTGCCAAATCCACACCTCTGTAGTTTAGAGACAAGGATGTTGTGCAGGACGGTGTCAAGTGCTTTTTGACAGATAGATGATGTCAGTCTTTCTTCCCTCATCCCACTGCTGCTGTAAACCCGTCACAGAAGGTCACCAAATTAGTCACAACTTGCCCTTAGTGAAGCCTCCTTATTTTCCATGTGCTTTTCATGTGTTTTCTCAGGGGTGGAAATATACATTGACCTCTCCACGCTGTCCCTGAAAAATTTTTTTCATTATGCAGGTTTTGCATTTGAATTGAGTAGTGTTTCACATCAGCAGATATATCCTCATTTAAAGACCTGAAAATTTCCGGAGTGTAGTAAGTAAACTGTTCATTCCTTTTCAAACAAATCCTGTTAGTTCACTTCAAAATACCTTCATCTTCTTAACCTAGACTCATGTCACTCTGTTGTGAAGGCCGGTATGAACTGATACCATTTTTGGGAGGCTGGGATGTGCAACCGGCAGGAAATTAATGATATCAAGGGGAGAAAAAAGTGGATTTTGTGCCAGTGCTTGGAATATCAGTTCTGCCAATTGACTGTCATCCACTACTAACAGATGTGCTATAAAAGCAGATGAAATTCATTGCTAGCATATTGCTTGGCGGCCAGAGCCAATTACAGAGTGGAGAATTGAACCTGTATAATACAAGAATTTGCATATGGACATTACATGTACTTACATATAGTGATAAGTATTTTCAAACTGGTTAAAGAAAGGCCTGACAAAATTCATGTTATGTTAGTATGCATTAGCATAGCTCCTTATTTCACACATAATACAGGATTTTTTCACTATTATATTTTAGTCTGATGCTTTATTTTTGCTGATCATATTTCTTACTCTTTATAAATGTTTTTCAAGATAGAATACACTTTGATACCTCCCAATAAAACTGTATCATGATTTCCAGGAAGATAAAAACTTTTTTTTTTTACAGAACATCAGTTAAAAAAGCAGGGGTTGGTTTAATGACATCACACTGAAATATCTACATTTAAAATGAGTTCTAATTCATACAGTGGTACCTTAAAATATTTTACTGTAAGTCTTGAAATAAATGTTTCAAAACTAATTTATATACTGCATATATGCATACCTGTACACAAACACATCTTTTGTTTTCAGTTAATTTTATTACTGGCACTATTTAAAAGCATTAAATGTGGTTTTACTCAGGGCAGTAGCTATTAGAACATTTTCTCTTAAGTCAGATGTTGAAAACATTCACAGAGATGCAGTATGTAGAAATACTCTCTCTTTTTATCAATCAAATATGATAGATATTTCTATACAAATTTAATTTGCTCCAGGTTTACAAATATAGAGATAACTCTTTTGTATTCCTTCCTTCCCAAATTATACTACATTAAACATACTTGATGGCTATGACAGAACCATTCGCATAATTACAGTTTTACAATGTAACATGGGCTCAATCTTGAAACCTTTTTACTCCAAAAATCTCACTGACATACACAGGACATTTACCTGGGGGAAAAAACCAAGAAAACTCCAAAACCCACCCTTTCTAGATTTTTTACTCCTTTGGTACTGGAACAATCCAAATATTCAATCTCCCCCCACAACTATGTACTTAATCTCTTTAAAGCTATGCTCTGTTCATTTCTCAAATGTTGAATAAATATCTCCTTTCTGTAAAATAGATACCCAAGCTGAAAAACAGAAGGTCTGCTTTGGCTGTTTTGTAGCATTCCTGTCGTGCAAGACATTCATGTGTCTGATTTAACCAGGCTGGTGAAGCAAAGCCAGTGCTGCTGCAGTACACTCTTTTTACAAACAAGTCTAAGATACTCTAAACTCATTGCTAAAGCTCACTGATCAGGTCTGATCATCTCACTTTCCAAGCACTGCCAAATCCTCTCCTACAGCTTCAACAAATGCAGTTTTCCCCATTCTGTATGTTCAGAAAGCTGCAGCAATGGTCATTCTCCCAACCTGTGGCTTCCAGATATTTGCTATCTATTCTCATGCCTAGGGTCCTAGACCTTCCCTAAAATTATAGTCTTTCATTGAAGGCTGTGATTGAGTGGATCCTGGTCTCCATCATATAACTGATTAATTTGCAAGGAAGAACATTTATACACTCTTATGCTAAAGAAGTAAAGCTTATTATCTGTTTTCAAGTAATAAAACATATTTATTCAATATTTGCTCAATATTTTCACTGTTTGCTCAATAAATGAGAACTTCATTGCAAATTGTTAAAAGAAGAAAAAATTAAAAGGAAAATATTTATTAGATAGTCTCTGCCTGTAGGCAGACAAATTTTCAACCAGAACTAATTTTTTAACAAAGGTTTCTATTTGTTATTAACTCTAAAGATGGCCATGGAGTGGTAAAAGAGGCAAGGAATAGACATGAACAAAAAAGGCCTTTATTTTCACAGGGAAAATTTTGGACAGTTTTCAGTTTTTACTTCAAACCTTCTTATGTTTGTAAGCTTGCTTGGGTTTTTTTTTTAAAATAATGAAAACTCAGTTTTCCAAGGATAAGACAGAAATTTTAGAGAAAAAAACCCAAAAACAAACAACCAGTTTATGAGAGTAGTCTGCCATTGACGAACATTTGCTTTGATAGCAAGTATTTGACCTGCCTGAACAAGGACTCTGCTTTTCAAGGGAAATTATTTCCATTTTCAACACATATTGCTGCTCCTTTTCACTTTGCCCAGTGATGTAGACAAGAATCACAGATTCCCACTCAAGCCTGGGGGCCTCGCCGTACCACTCCCCAAGGTGCAGAGTCCCTGGGGCTCTTTGAGTAGCTAGATTAAACATTTTGAACGTTGCATCATTTCATTGAAATGGTTGCTATTTGGTTTTTCATTTCTAAGAAAGAAGAATTGTGATTTTGCTCCGTAACCTAAGTATTGTAGCAGTAAAAGAATACATTCCACAAAAGACTCTAGAAAGAACTATTTCACTAAACAGAGCACTGTAAGATTAATTCATCTAGGATAACATCATTCTTTTATCGTTTGGGAGACCTATGTTTATCTCTTGAAAAATATCACTTATCTTTCTTCCCTGCTATCTTTGCAAAGTAGCCCCTCCCATGGAAAAATATAATTTCACAGCTGCTCACTGACTTAGCAAGACATATCATGGGTTAAAAGTGAATTGCAGGTGCAAAGAACAGTCTGTTCTAGATGTTTTGTGCTGTTTTGCATGACAAGTACTGGGAAGATCAGTCGATGCTGTGAAGCCTGGATTTAGTAGGTGGACTTGTATATGTTCATGCGGTAAATTGGTTACAAAGTGGAAGCAAATGAAAAAATAAGGAAAATGGGTGGATATAGAAAACTAAAGCAAACAGATTAGTCACTTAGAATTATTACCCTTGGTAGCTTATTTTCTGCTTCCTGCTTCATTCATGTTGATTTTCAGGGTGTAGATGGGAATAATATTGCTCCAATTTAGGAAGGTTTTATTTAGCTTGTTTTCTGGCTTCTCTGTGTGTGAAATGAACAAGAGTGTGAATTGCTGCAGCTACTTTTTATTTTGGAAAACAAAATCCAAACAATTCTTGGAAACCAGTGGGTGAAGGGGTAGTATTCCATATATTCCATTAATCAGACTGCCAGTGGTAGCGTCTGCTTTGAAAAAGCTGGTTAAAGAGCAACGTGAAATCTTACAACCAAGTTAATTCTAATTCCTACTTCTGTTCCGAACTGACAAAGCAAAATGAACCCTGTTCAGAAATCTTATTTATAAGTCTGTTTCCTTATTAAATGACAAACAAGCTTTTGAAGGAAAAGGTGAATGGACTTAACTGACAGGAAGGCCTAGTGAGTACCTTGGGAAGGAAGGGTTTTCAAGAGCATCATAATTCCTGGAAGCTGGATTCATTGACCAAAATGATCAAAATGGTTCTCACAAGGACTTACACCCTTAGGGATTTAAGACAAGTTATCCCACTTTTTGGGAGAAAGTAAAATTGATGTTATTAATCAAGCATTAAGTTGCACAATAGATGTGCTTATATATATATATAAAATATTTTGTAAGTGTTGTTGGAAAAGCAATCATTGTGTGGTTTTTTCCCACTGGTAAGTCACGCATAGCACACAGAAAAGGATGGGGGTTGTGTAAAATCCACACACCCCAAACCAGAGAAACTTGTCATAGCATGCTGCTTATGGCATAGAGGAAATCAATTATTTGTGTTAGTAACTAAAAGAAATTTCAGCTGTCTACAGCTGAAATATATTTAACATATATTTAGCCAGGCTTTTGTGGCTAACAATGTGGGTATTCAAAGCACATAGAATAAAAGTATGCATGCGCACTTATTTAAGAACTAACTTTGCTTTGAATATAATTTTCCAAACATGTTAGCTAGAGATCTAATTTTATAACTAATTTTTGACTATGTCACAAAGTTTCATAATGAAGAGGAAATGAGGAATAAAAAAGCACAAAACACAAAAGAACAAGTCAAAATCTGATCTTGTCCTGGCAAATATCCAGAGTGTTATAATTGGTTCTAGCATAACTGAGATTAGAAACTCTCCCAGATAGTGCAAGAAATTGGCCAAGGAGATGAGAAATATAATCCCAACTCATTCCATGGCCACGTGATAACTCTGTTGAGCTGTACAAGACGCTTGCTAAGCATTATGCAATGCACAGCCATACAAAAATTTTTAGTACAGCTGATATTTGATGAGGGAGATTGAATTCAATTAAATATCTTTATTTCTTTTTGCATTCAAGTAAATATCTGGGTAGAAGGGAACAGGCACAATCTCTTTTCCAAACAGCTCTGAGATGCTGAATACACTGATGGAATGCAAGGAAACTGAGCAGGAAAGATAGATTTCTGCATTATTTTTATAGAATGTGAAGAGTAACCAAGTTAGTAATTTAATTTTTTATTAACTTAAGTCAATGGGTTAATTCTTTTGAGACACACATTGGCATTGAAAAATACACAGTGCCTGTCTGAGCTGGGTGGTAGGAATGAGACTTATTAACATGTAAATAGATTTATCTGAACACTAAAATGGATATGCTAAATAAATAGCTATGCCAGAGAAACTGATTTTAACAAGTGGACTTAGAAGACAAAGGATCACCTGACGAAGATGTTGAGAGTCAGCTTTCAAACACAATTAGAGATTATGGAAGGAAGTGTCACCTACCATTTTAGGTAAATGGTGGGACATCAGTAATTTATATGAGAGAAGAACACCAATAATTGTAGATGTCAAAATAGGCTCTAATTAGGCAAGAAAGACACATGCAGGAAGAGCTCAAACTAAAAAAGAAATGCTCAAGAGTGGCAACAAAATGGGAATGTGGAAATTTAGAATATGTTTTCAGTTATTTCATCACAGAAGTCTGCACGCTGGCTGCACCAGCTAAATTTTCTGGCATCTGCACAAATATTGCTGCTATCATGTCCTTGAGGAAGGAAACCAAAAGAGCTTGTAAAGAGACAGCTATCTGGAAAACCTATGATTGCTGGTATCCTGAGGAAAGGAGAGTATGTACATCCTGTAACCATGGGTCAGTTACCCTCAGTGGTTCCCTTTCTACAAAGAAGTAGCAGACAGAGCTGCAGGAAGCATGACAGTAGAGTCCTCTGAGACCAATGGAAGCACACAGATTTCTGCCATGCCAAGAGCCAGGTGCAACAACCCAGGGTGCCTCTGCCAGCGGGTGCTCCACCATGGCAAGGGACAAAGGCACTGCCAAATTTGCAGCTGAGCATCTTCCCATCCTAGAAAAGCCATCTAGAAGTCTACTATCAAGCAGATTAAAGCAAAGACATGCTAAAATGAAAGTCCTCACTTCCTAAGGCGTATTTTTCCCCTTTAAGAAATATACATCAGAAACCTAAGAACGTAAATGGCATGGACCTATGAATATAAATAGCATTTGCAACAAGGTAAAGAAAGTAAATCTGAGGAGCTTCAGAGCTAGGCTTACAGTAGAAATAAAGAGGAGGAAGCATGTCAGTGAAGAAAGATGAGACAGTTATTCCAGAAGTGGAAAATTGCCAAGCTGAGATTTGCCACAATAGGCATTGGAAGTCTTCAAATGAAAAGGCCTGGGAAGCATT
This sequence comes from Eulacestoma nigropectus, assembly GCA_013397775.1. Lineage (NCBI taxonomy): Eukaryota > Metazoa > Chordata > Aves > Passeriformes > Eulacestoma > Eulacestoma nigropectus. The sequence continues at coordinate 1,675,352 of VZTE01004150.1, forward strand.
GCAATTACTGTGCCTTGGTTCATCTCCCATGCTGCACATTTTAGAAAGCTAAATGCCTATCACGTGTTTCTTGAATAGCACCCCTCGTCACAGAGTTCCAGAACTATTTCTAACAAGAAAGCTCAGAAATAGGCTCATATGCTTATTAAATCATCAATTCTGCTTGATTAAAAACCAAAGCAAACCAAAAACTCCTCAGAAAACTGTGTTCATGACATCAAATGGGTTTATTTTAGTTCATAAAAATACTGCATAAGCTCTTCAAAATCAAAATATAAAGTCCTTGGAAGTAAACCTAATTTCAGTTTTGTGAAGCTCAGTATTTCAAGCAGTAGATTTTTAAATACATTTGGGGAATTTAATAGTATTAAGTTTTCTCCTTGGTGTTTTTTGTATTTAATTTAAAATAACATACTGATATTAAAGTTAATAGTTAAGGACTTAACCATTAATGTTAGAAGTGTAAGGGTAATGGGCCAAGACAATTCCACAGATTACAATCTATATGGTAGACTTTATTACTCAATTAGAACATATTATAAAGAGAGCTCCCAGGAAATTGCTCGGAAAAGAGAAGAGTGATTTTCTTTTACTTTTTGACTTATCATATAATACTCAATTATATTTTATAGTTAGACACTTAGACTAGGAAAGCTTTACTCTTCCAAAATTATCTTTGTTCTTTGAAAGATATTGTTTTGCCAATAGAATACGATCTGAATGCTTCTGTAAGGAATGAGAAGATGAATTAACACATTTTGATAATTTGTAATATGACATAATGATTTAAATGTTTGCTTTCTTGAACAATGAAGAAATTAAGATCTTATTTACTCTAGTGATGATTAATAGAAGACTGCAAAAAATATTTCTCATAGATGAGTAATGAAGACGAAACAGTTTAAGAGGTGAGTGTGATAGGGTGGCAGGACTACCCTAAGAGGTCTGTCTGTTTCCCTAGGAATCACACCCAAATGGAGGACTAGCCCAGACTACATTTTTAAACAGGTCATAGACATTCTTCAGATTGCCACCATTTCAGACAATCCCTTACTAAGTAAACATAAAAACCTAAGAAGTGATGTTTTGTGCTATATTGTTTACTTACTGATCCATAGGAAAAATTGAAGGCCCTAGATATTTCAGAATTAGTCATCTTCCATTATTAAATCTTTATGATATTCTTTGATGTCTTCCTGGATTTGGATATCCTAAATAATGGTGACTTTCCTCATATTCCTCTTTACCAGATCATGAATCCACAAAAAATACCGGTTGTAATACAGTTATTTGGAACATATATTTGATCTGCTCATTATATTCCTAGAAGATTCATAAATGGAGAAGAAATTCAGTTCCTGACATGTATTTGGTCAACAGACTACTGTTTTTATGCAATAACCTATGAGCTAACTTCTACATAACTTTTGCTTTTATAGCCATAGGGAAAAAGAAGAACTGATGGAATTTGTGGCAGGAAGAATGCTAACCAGGCATTCATTTTACAGATGTCAAACACAGAGGTGTTTCTAGGTTATTTTCAGTTTAAAGACTGCAGTGATTGATTTAAAATACTGCTATACTTACAACTAAAAGCTATTTGACTATCATTTGCGCCAAAGCAAAGTGCCATTCTTTGGCTTTCCATTTACAGAAAGATTTAATTATGCATGCAAGGTTCAGACTTTTTTAGACACAGAAAACATTTCCTATGTTCCTATGTTCCTGGATTTCTGATTGTGCTGCAGCAATTAGGCAGCTTGCATATCCAGAAGCCAGTATAGCTGAGCATGGAGGGATTGTCTATGTCATCAGTACCGGGGAGGGGCAAAATTTCTAAATGGGTCAGCCTTGCTTTCAGTCCATAGTCCTTCGATGATTGTGACATATGGAGCATATCCATCCTGCTCTAGGGATACTAAAGAATCCTGTAACGTCTTGCATAGCTGCTTTGAGATGGCCTTGTGGACACTGCTAAGAAAACTCTCAGGATGCCTTCTGGGTCAGCGCTGTCATTCAGAGGCTTGGTTGGACATAACCACTGCATTTGAGACCTCTCAGGTGATTGGCTGAGATACTGGCTCCTTACCTCAGCAGCATTCCAAACCAGTGGGATAGATGCTTGCTTGGCTGTATCTGCTGCATGCCACTGGGTAAGAAGCATAGGCATACGGTAATGGTACACCCTTTTAGGCAAAGAAAACAACATTATCTCCAGATCAGTAGTCATCAGTCCTGCTATACAGAGTCACTTAGGAACTGCCAAGAACAGAGAACAATCTTTTTCCCCAACTTGTATTACTCACTGTCTATTTTGTGAAGCAGTTGACACAGGAAAATAAAACTTGATTATTTAAATGCACTAATAACCATCTTTCCCTTTGTAGCACGACATAAAATATAGCAGGGAGATATGTTGATTCTTGCAGGAATCAGAAGTAATTTTAGAAAATAGTCAGAATTAAATTTTCACAGTTCGTGAGGCACACATGGTACCAGCGCTTGCGGGGCTTGCTTCATGTCACACCCAAGCACTGCACTGAGACATTTACTTTAAATGTCAGTGAGGTTCTGAAAGCAATCTAGGTTGATCGCTGAGCATAAGCTAAACTTCCTTTATTCTTATGGTTTGCAGTTCTAGAAACAAAATCAGAAATGTTTTACAAACAAAACCAGAAATGTAGCTGGTTGAGCAAACTAGAGATTGATGTGGTTTTGTGGTTTCCGTAGTTGTACCAGGAACTAACCAAAATACCCACTGGTCTTCTTGCCATGTCATTCTCCTTATTACTGCACATTTCAATATGAAAAGGAACCTCTAAGACACTCTGAGTTGCTTTTTGTTTGTTTCTATTTTCATTGTATTTAACTTCTCTTTTACAGTGGACTTCAAGTTTGCACTGTATGGATAGTTCAAATGTCATTATTGAGTCATAATCAAAGATGCACCATAGAACTATAAGATGTTAAACATTAATCTCAGAGCACAGTTTAACAAGATAAAAGCATTAGTTCTCAAACACTTATCTCTTAACGTTATGGTGTCTTGGTTTGAATTTAATGGCACCTTCCTTATGCAAATAGAACATCTGAAATAGAAGAAAGAAAAGTAAATTAAATTTTGCTCCTGCAAATCGTTTTGGTAGAATAGATATTTCCAGTCATAAGTATTAAAAGAACCAAGTAAATTGTAGGTGAATTGAAAATTGTTTAATGTTCAAATTAGCCTTGGTTAATGAGAGGTTAGTCTTGGAAAGCATCGCTAAGGTCTAGCCCTGCTTAATTCTTCCCCAGGCCTTTGCTGCTACTGATGGGATAACACGCTAATGTGAACTGTTGATCTGAACTAATGTGGCTTCTGGAGAGGGGAAAGAGAACTTTAATGTTAAGCTGAAAGAAACAAAAGAGTCAAGAAGGAGAGTCTGAAGTAAATGCAATTCAAACATAGCTCCTGCCTTTGGAAGCAAAATCTGAGATACTTCAGGAAGAAACAAAAATATGTGAATTAGTCCATTAATAAAAGGACTTCAGAAAAGGATTTTAGATAGAAGGTAAAAAAGGAAGCAAAGACACCATCTCTATGAAGAGTCTGGATTAGACATAATAAAATCTTCTAAGATTATGATTTTAGTTTAGGGTGACACTGCTACTTTCCTTAAGGGTCAGAATTTCCTATTAGACACATATAAAATTTCTTACAATGTCAAGTTATGGTGAGATAAAGAACCACCAATCAAAACTCTTGCTATGCCACCCATGGGCATTTGTTAGGGCTAGAAGAGTGTCTCCTATCCATGTGAAAGATCTTGTTTTTAAAGTTCTTGTTTAATACTTTTTAAATACTGTAGCAGCTATTCCTTTAGAGATACCAGTAGGATGATCTGATCTTAGTTCAATTTATATTTTGTAGCAGAAATGTACTCTCCTATCCCAGTACTGTTTCCCAAGGGATCAGCATTAGCACCTGCCCCTTCTCATTGCCCACACAGTCCTGCCTAATGATTTGACCTTTTCACTGTCTCTTGGTCCTCTCTGCCACCAAAAGAGGTGATAGAACGGTATTGTTGCTTGCTGATATGACATTGACCAGAAATGCACCTAGACTGCAGTGCCTTTATTGGGAGATTAAGAAGACTGTAGCCCATGAGCACTGCTTCTGCAATGAAATCTTGTGGCTCTGGAGAGGCCTCTTCCTGGACAAAGATGAAACCTGCCATCCCTTCCCTAAAACCGTAACTTTTTTGAATGATGAAGGTTTGGTGGCAGAAGTTTGTAACCTTATCTAAAAACATTATGTTAATTTGACAAAACCTGAAGAGGAAGGCACCACTTCCATGATTAATACAAGACTTTTATGAAAAAAATAACAGCACCAACTCCACTCCAAATATTCTAGTCAGTGCATAATAGCTGAGGCAGAGCACTGGTGCACACTTCTGAAGAACAGATGATTTGCACCTCATCAGCCTGGACCAGAAGCTGCACAAAACAGGTCAGACAGCACTGACTCTTCTGCACAGACCCCAGCTGTGGTGAGCTGTCCTGGCTTTTTTGCCTATATACAATACAAACTATGGTTTCAGGGTTTGGGGTTTTTTTTGCTCCTCAGGAGGTTTTTCTCTCCTTTGCAAAGAAGGAAATAAACAGCATCATTTCTGCAGCTAAAATTCTCTTCATTGCTGTACAAAAATTATTTTTCTTCCTCATGCTGAATTCCTGGTACTGTAACAACGTCTCCCTCTAACCTGAGTTAATTTATATTTAAAGTTTTGGGTTGGCTTTTCAACTTTCTAAAATATTCATTAAAGTGTTTATCTAGTTTTTCAAATTATGTTAATAAACCAGGACAGTTTATTTGTATTTGTTTTCATAAAATCTTTAGTAAACAACCAACAAATTAAATTCGATTCATAAATAAACAGCATCTTTTATGAAGCTAATCTGACTTCATACATCTCTGTCACTGAGCAAAATTTGACTACCTCAAACAGTAAACATTTTCCAGTAACCTTTTTTTAACATATATACATCTCTAAAACTAGCTCCTTTACAAGTTAATCAAGTTAATAAACTTCTATTTGTAAAATTAACAATTTTAATTTCAGTTTTTAACCCTTTCATTTGCTTTCCTCCACCCTGAAAATCTACAAAATCTTACTGGTTTTAATGTTTGCCCTTTCATCCACTTAAACAATTTTTTAAAAACTTGTTTCAGCCCACCTCTGTTTTCACCTCCCTTCAGTAATGCCTGAGTTCTTGCAATTGTGTATTTCCATCCCAGGTGCACCTCCGTGTGCCAAGCCTGGCTCAGACATGTGTGGTTAATTGGCTGTGCAGGTGTATCCACATGGAGTCACCCTCTGTTCCAAGTTCATAAGCTTTGTAGAACAGTCAAATGAATCAGTCCAAAGGGAAAATATATTTTAGAAGCGGCCATTATAGAAGTATATCAGGATTGTAAAGCTGAATTATTCAAGTGCTGCTTTTGAGTTACTGTGTGAACAGTGAGTTTTGTGATCTGACTCCTGTTCCACAAGTGATAAAGCACCCTGTAGCACTATATTTTTTTGAACAAATTTAATTTCATTCCAGTTGTGAATGCTTCAGTCAAATGTGTGGTAGATGTTTCAGACTGGCCACTGTGAAACAAAACAACTGTAGCTAAAATTTCCTTTTCAACATGACCAGGAAGTTTAAAAGGAAAGGTACTGTCAGCTCTGGAAAGTCAGGCCAGGTGAAAACTGAGAACTATTCTTTCTAACTTATTTGTGTAGTCCTTTGTTCTGTACTTCTTATCTTAATTCATAAAGATAAAAAAACCCCTTCTATGTTTCAAGCTAAACAAAACTGGAAATCTATGTGCTTGCAGATTCCTGTTCATTGTTGCTTTCTCTGGTTATTTTTTTTCTGTTGTAAAACAAGTAGAAAAGGAGCAGAAGCACTATCAGGTCAGGAGGGTATAACCAAATCAGAAGTCTCATTTAGTGCTTTGCTTTGCATGGTCTAATGCCTGGCACACAGGGAGTGAAGCAAAGAATCCTCTTTGTCTTTCACATAGGGGTCAGACATGCCAATACATGTTAGGACAGTTGTAGAGTACATACTGCATAAGGGTAAACAGCAAACAAAAAAGTGGGTAGACTTGCTTGTTTGGTATGTGTGAGGTATAGCATAAACACCCCTCACATTAGACACGTTTTTATTCTGCTCATTTGCATTTGTTTTCAACTAGAACACTCTGAGCAGATGTGCTAAAAACACTACAGTTAATAAAACTCAAACAGTTTTTTTCAAATATCCTCTCTTTATACAAGCATCTGAGAAGGTATCTAGCATATAATGCATTGCTGTTTCCTACAATTATGCCTGTAGCCCAATTAATTTGCAGAAATTCAAAGACTAGTAAAATGTTAAAATAGTTACGGAATTGTGGAACCATTCCTCCACTCCTGACACCCTTTTCTGAATCTTAAACCCCTGTCTTTTGTTTGAACAAATGTGTGGAAAAGATTGCTTATGATGAGAAAATGTGAAAGGGTTTGGGCTTGCTCCACACTGAGGGAAACAGAAGGCAAGAATTTCAGAAATGGTTCTGAGGTGGAATGGCACCCATTCAATCAATTCTGCACTGAGCAGGCCTGTCTGTGCACTGCAGCTGCCACTCGACAGGATCACTGTGGCTTGCTTGGAAGCCCTTGAGTGTGCATCAGTATAGCCATACCCCAGAGTGGTTTGTGTTTATGTACATATATTTAGTGATGATGATGACGACTGTAAAACGAAGGTGTTCTAGCTTCTGGACTTGTACAACACACTTAAAATAACTGAAAGTCTTGATTCAGTCTGGTCATTGTCCATTTATATTTTCTGTCTTGATGGACTTTTATCTTAAACACTATTACAACTACACTCACTTTGGGCACTAATTACCATGGGAATATATTTTATACAGAACGGAAAATGCACCTTGGCCTAAGCTTTCCTCTCCAGTACAAGGCCTATCTCTCATTTAGCCTTGTTTTGAATAAATGTGATGCCATTGTTTAAGAGACTGAACACTTTTCACAAGACAGTACCAGTGCAATAAAAGAGGTAGTAGCTAATTTTATCCTCATTATTTAGAATTTTTTTGAGTTAAGTCTTGATTCCAAATTGATTGGAATCAACTTAAGTAAGTAGTTTCATCTGGCTTTGGATCATGTCATAAAGCTTTAATTTATACACACAGGCAGAAGTTCCCCACATATGCTGAGGTCTGTTGGCACTTCTTCCTTATTGCTCAAGAAAGTAGGATAATCGTGAGGATTTTTTTCCCCCTCGTAAGCAGAAGGAACAAATTAAGTGCTGGATTGTAAATGATCTCCATTTGGCCTTTTTCTGCAACAATATCTCTAACTTTAATGGATGTTCTGTCACTACATTGCAATAATTGAAGAGTGAGATATAGTAATGGGTGAATGATGTCCAGCCACCAATTCCATTACTGCACTACTCTCATGTCCTCTGCAGGAGTTAGAAGATTAACCCAACACCTGCGTCACTATGGGGGAAAAAAAAAAAAAGAAAGATAAGTATTCTTATTAAATAAACAAGGGAGGAAAATGTTCAGCCCAATGTCCTGGAAGCTATATATTATAGTAATCATTGTCAATGCAGTTTTCAATTTCAGTGTTTTATATATTAAAATTTTATACAGAAAATCTGTTTGTATGGCTGATATATTCTGATTTGGCAGGTTTGTTTCTCCTGAAATCTTTAACCAGTTTTTGTTTCTTGTTTCCGTGTGTTATACAGGTCTAGGCAATGAAACTAATTTTGACAGAATTCAAAACTTGGTTCTGCACATGTTAGGTTAAACAGAGGTCCTTAAGCAGACTTTCTCAAAATTAACAGTTCTAGCTAATATATATCTTCAGAGTGAAAAAATAAATATTATCATAACATTTATCTCTAACTCAAATGCTAACACCTGATGCTACAGGAAGGCGACACAACTACAAAAGTACTTTCAATTTGGCAAGTGAGACATGCAGTGGGTTTCCTTCACCCTGAAGCTCTGCTATCCATAGAAACACTCAGCCAGGATTGCTCTACCCCTAATAAGAAAAGACCTTAACCTAGAGGGCTTGGCTGGAACAGTGCAGGCATCAATCTAGAGATTCATCTCAGCTTCCTTCTTCTGTGGTCCTGTGTGATAACGTGGAAGTTGGCAACTACAGAATTGTTTTGGGGGTTTGGACAATTTTTTTCCCTTTTTTTGATGTTCTAAGATGCTAAACTTATACTGAGATGATGTTTATCGACAGAAAAAGCAAGTAATAATATGAAGAATTAGTCTGCAAGAATCTTGTCATGGGGTAAATAACATCTTCTAAAATTTAAGCTCATAAATGGAGACCTGGTATTGCAGAATGAGGATTGATAACACTGACATCTTATTTACATCCATGCGTACACTTTAAATTAGTGAGTTCAGATGGAAAGGTAGAACAAATTTTTGTAGAAGAGTAGAAGAGACCTAGGCAGAGAAAGGCAATAAACAGAACTAATCAATGTGTGCTTCATTATGAAAACAGTTATCTGTTTGAAAAAACAACCTCCCTTCAACCCTTCCTCTTCAGGTTCTGTCAAATTAACATAATGTTTTTAGGTAAGGTTACAAACTTCTGTCATAATATCAATATAATAAGCATAGATTTTCAGTAGAGTTTTTGATTTAAGGCAACTTGAATAACAAAATCAAATAACAAAAGGACAAACATCATATGGACTACAACAGCTCCAATGATAATTTTTAGCATGTCATTGTAAGCAGAGCATAAAGGTACCGAAGAAGGAAAAAAGATCAAGGGATAGAATGGCTTTCCCCTCTTACCTCTCCTCCGTCCTGCTCTGAGCCCTAGCAGCAGTGATATGCCTGCTGTCAGTCATTATCAGGCTTTTCCAAATGCTCAGGGTTTCTCCAATACCCTTCCTTTATTCACTTTGCAGTAGGGCAATCAAAAGACCTAGACACTTGCTATACTGGAGGTTGTACAGATAAGAAGTACTTGAGTAGTTTTCAAGTAAAGAATTACAAGAGTAACTTAAGGGCTGAAAAACAGCAGCAAAACTTAAATGAAGTTCACGCTGTTTAGCTCTTAAAGGATGAGGTAAATAGCTAGTTTGATCACAATCTATTAGAAAAATTATGGAAGACACAAATTTTAGAAAAAGGATATTCAGCCAACTGCTCCAATACAAAATAGGATATTGTAGCTAGAGCAGAAATTAAAGATAAGTTTTTCATGGTTACAGTGATTAACAAGCTGGTAACCAAATGCTGTGGCTACCAGTATTTCTAGTGATCATCCATTATTAGAAATTATCAAATCAGGAATGGATATTTCAGAAAGGTGCACTCTGATGCAAGCACAACTGTTGAAACTGAAGCAGGAATTAAACCATTCTAGTCTTCTATTTCCTGACATTGAGACTAGATGAGGACATTTGTCCCTATAGCCTTAATGATGCCCAACCTTTCAGGTAGAAGAAGCCACAGGGCTTCCTACAGAGGCATGTAAGGGTCATGGGACATAGCTTCTCATCATGAGATTAGACATACCTGGAATTTGATTAAATTTCCGACATTCTCTGTCATGTTGTGGGTCCAAGCCCAGGATAGGACATGCAAACAGTATCATTGAGTGACCCAGAATACTTTCAAATTCCTGTAACATAACCAACATGCCCTTGCTATGGGGCTGAGGTACTGGTTTTTATATGTGATTGATGCATATCATATTGTGGAAGGCTGTGGCTTGATCAGGAAACTGGGGTAGACGAGGAAATAAGCAATATGCTCTGAGTTATCACCTGCTTGCCTTTGAGATGGGTAGAAGGTGCATCTTGCATTGATTTCACTGGTAGAGTGTGAACTGGGAACTCCTGCCTGTATTTATGAGGGTAAGGATTCAGGACTCCTTTCTTTATTCCATCACTGATTTATTGCAGAAGACAGGTAATGAGATGTGCTTTGAAGAGGTGTTCTGAGATTAGTCCTATAAATAGTTACTATGTGAAAGGTTTTCTGATCTTTTATTGTGTATCAGAAGTATTTATGATCAATGTGTTTGTAAGTGATTCTGTTCTGTTCTAACTTTTGAGTGAAGCTGCTGCTGGGTTGTGGCTGATGCACGTTTTGGAAGCCAAAGAGCAACAGCATCTCAATACTGCATAAACAGTTGGACTGAGATTTTTGTAAGTGAAATATATTTTGCCTAGAAAGATGTTGAAGCAGTCTTGTTTATCTTTACCACACACATTTTCCACTAAAGATTTGCTGTTGTGAGACTCAAAGCACTCAAAAATAAGCAAGCATTTTATGAAATTATTAAAAGCAAACTCCATTGTCAATATACAGTTTATAATTTCCCTGTTATTGATTCACTGTCCTTATATATCTTCCTTGCCCGAATCACATACTAGCTTTGCTGACTCAGTTGTGGTTTTTTCCCCCCAGTCTTGCTGTTTCCAGCTTAATTCCCAAATTTCTGGTGCAGTTCCTTGTGGTAGACTCCAGGGAGACAAAAGTAAAACGTGGAAGTAGAATCATAAAATCCAAACTGTTCTATTGCCCACCATATGTAAGGTAAGATATGAGGAGCAATGACTGATATATCAGCTTTTACAAGTAAGGTCGAGCTCTTTGTCAGTGACCAACCTATTGTAGGACAGGAATAGAAGATTAGGTAATGTGATATTTCTGTTGTATGTTATCTTTGTCTTGGATGTTACTCAGAGTAGATAATGATAATAGATGCAGCAGGAAGACACATTTCCTGACCTGAGCTTAGACCCAGTGAGCCCAGATAGTCCCAAATGGAAAAGAGAGGGATATGTTGTACTGAATGTCCTTTTGAGACTAAATAATTCTAGTGGCTTTTTATGTGTGAGCTCCAAAACCATGTTTTTGTGGTATCCAACTTAAATAATATGTAACTAATATAAAGAAGCATGCTATCCTTAGAGAACAGAGCAGACCTGGAGTTACGGATTTAAATAGAAGGAAGAGAAGTGGGGAGTATGTATTTTGATTCAGCTGTGTTTGAGAAGGGTTTGAAAAACTCTTGTTCCTGGAAACAATGAGATTCAAACCTGTTTGAATAGTTGATCTCTGGCCAGAAAGGATTCCTGTCAAGTGAAATATTAACCCATAAGGAATGCAGTTTCTTAGGGCAATGAGCTATTGGCTTCAAACCAACTTTAATGCAGAGCTAAGGTGACCATTTAAAAAACATATATGCATCCAGAGGTCTGCATGGCTGACAGACCAGAATAGGATCACCCTTTCTCTTAGCTATAGCTTACCTGTTTGTAACTGACCTGGTTCTGTAGTGCTGAAAAGTAATTTCTAGCTATATAGTGGACAAATGTCTATTACTTTGGTTGTGTCATTGCCGAAGGCAGGTGTTTATATTATGCAAACTATAATAGCAGCTGGGAGCTCTATTAGTAATTCTAATGTTTCAGGATAGAGAGAGAGCTCAAGGAATGTTTCCTCCCCAGAGTTTCTGCTGGGAGTGATAATCTTCCTAAGCAAGGTCAAATTTACACTGGATCCATGTCATAGGAGGCATGAAAAGGGAAACATGAAAAGCTCTGAGCCTGCTGAGGGTGACAGGTATAAAAGGTATAAAGTCTCAAGCCCCATTCCTTGGCAGCATGATGTGCTAGTTCTGCTAGTTGAGTGCCAAGTTCAAGCTGCACCCACTGAACTCACCAGGTCGTTGCTGCTCCAGGAAATGCTTTTTAGGCCCTGGGAGGCATTTACGCTAAAATGCCAAAATACCACTGGAACAACTCATTCTTTCTGTCAACTCAGAAAGGGCTAAGCCTCTAAAGCACAATCTAGATCATAATGTTCATGCGAAATTGTTCAGCTTTTTTTTTTGTTCACAGAGATCAAAGTGCAAAGTATGACTTTCTGTCCATAGGCTCTGATGGACTCTGATGTGCTCTGCAGATGTTCCAATGTACAGCTGGAGGAGGCCCAAACCTGCTAGAACTTACACCTGTGGGATAATTAAAAAAACCCCCAACTGTGTTCTCTGCAGAGTGAGTTTCTTCCTCTAAGTACTATTCACTTCCCAGTGACTTGGTGGCACTCTGGAGATACAGTAGGACTGATTTGCTCCTTTTTGTGGTGGGTTTCAATCCACTCATAGGTCCCTGTAGATTCCTTAGGATTAGAACCTTTTTGACTAGGAAATTTTGGAGAAGGAAGATGGGAGGAAGTAAGCATTACATCCCAAATCCTACTCACTCGTGACACTGAAATGGGAATTTACTCATGGAAGGTATATGACCTTACAAGAAAAAAGAAAGGCTTTATTAATAGCAATGTTAAAACTATCATAGCTCGGAAGCTGGGTCACAGCAGAAAGAGAAAGAAAATACTTCCTCTAGAGTTTCTTCTCACATTAAATGTGTGACTATAGCCTCAGAGAAGGACTGCTATGGACAGTGTCCAGCAAATGTCTCAGCTCTCATTAAACACAGATCATTAAACACACTGCATGAAGAGTCATTGTGGCTGTCACATATAGTTAGGCCATGCTGCTGCTGTTACCACTATGCAAAAGGCAGGATGTTAAGTTTTAGTATCATTACAATTTTGCTCACAAAAAGATGGAAAAACCTAACCAAAGCAACCACTTTGCTTTCCCTAACTCCTCCTTTTATCTCATACCTGTTAATATTGACCCATGAACGGATTTCACTCCTTAGCAAATAACTTGATCAGTGGCTTCTAGACAGAGTTGACTGAAGACTGTATTTGTGGGCCCATAATTCATGTTGCTTTCAATGACAAGGAAACAAAGACTTATAAGGGACTAATTCTTTGAAAAACTAAGCATTTCTTACAAGGTCCTTTGAGTAGAAAATGGAAACCTGATACTCTTGCAGAATCAAACTGAGCAAACGATCCTTTAACAAGAGAAAAAAGAAGATGCAGTCTTAGAAGGAATTTATAAATGCCTTCATAACAGGAGGCACTATCGAACTCTATATGGCATGTAGAGTTTTTATAAGATCATCTTTCTTATGGAGGTATATGGAAAACAGCACATCAAACTGCACCCTCTGCAGTCAGTGATTAAATTGCTGCTAAGTCCATGAACATAGTGGGTCCCAATGTGATGGAGATCACAGCTACTATTTTTAGTCTGTATTTTAAAAGCTTCAGATGTCTTAAGCAGGTCTTGCCCCTCATCCCTCTCACAGGAATCTTTGCTGTACAGTTGACTACTGTATGTTTGCAGCTGGGATGCAGCCTAATTCCAGCCTTCTTCCAATGTGCTTCTGGTAACACAAGGCCAGAGCATTTAGTAATCTGTGATCCAAGCACACCTAGTGGTTAAAGCTACTGCAGAACAACTGGCAGAAAAAGAATAAATTGTCTGAGACAGGTACTAAATGCTTGAATGGACAATCTCCATCCTTTAAAAAAATCCAAAACAACCTAACCAAAACCAGGAAAAAACCTCACCAATTCCATGTTCTGCTTTTATGTAAAAAAACCCCCCAGAGCAGAATAGAAAACCCACCCCAAAATAAACAAACAACCCTCCAGTCAAAACCACAATTCAGATGACAAGGTGATAGATAAACTACCCAATTGGATTTTGACTTGGTGAGATCTATGTGATAACTCAGATCTTGAAACTGGGAGCACTAAATATATATAAAATAAAGTGAAAAAAGAAAATCTAAATTTTGAAGATAATCTGTTGCCCCCAAATTTCAGGAAATTGTATCCTGTTGTTTTATCTTCATTATGACAGAAGATAAACAGATCATTTTATTTGTGATCCAAATAGAAATACATTTTGGCACCTGTTCTATGCCAATAGTTGCTCTTGCTATGAACATGCTTACATTTTATTGCACTGGGCTATTTGCCACTTTATGTAAGCTACACCAGCTGCTCTTGCTCTTGCATGACAGATTACTGTATGCAGCTCTCTGGTTTTTCCTAAAGCAGATAATGCTTTGTAAAATCCGGATAACTAAGTCTCTAAGAAGTGATTGTAAGTTATATTAAAACTGTGATAACTGAGAACAGAAACAGCCCTGAAGAACTGTACTAAAAAGCTGCTACTTCAAGGGAAGATTGTGGTTGTGGATAGCTGGTTTTATTACTGTGCCTAATATATATTCTTACATTCTTTTACCTGCTATATTTTTTCTACTACTTGCTGTTTTTGCTTAAAGTTGGCACACAATGGAGAGAAATATTAATAATAACCTTATGCACTGAGAAAATGTCTATTTTAATTTCTGTGGCAATGAAATACACTGAAATCAGTTTACATCTACATGAGAACAAAACCTCCAAATTCTCTTTATTGCATTTCTGTGACAGGTTTCATGCTCTGTTTTCTGGGCAACCTTCTGCATGGGAAAGCAGCATTATGCAAATAAAAACTCAAATGGCAGACACAGAAGGAATATATAACCCAACTTTTCTTGACATCTTGGTGATACAGGTAAGATCATGCTATCACAAAACTAAACCAAGTTCTTTTTCTAAGGTGTAAACTCTGCCTCAGCTACATTTTAAAACCAGTTTTCCTACGATTTGGATGCAACATGGCTGCAAAATCATATTAATTCCAAATTTAGAAATGTCATGCTTAAGCAGTAGTTGAACTTCGCTGGTTTTGATAGGTGTTGGTGATTAAAGTGTATAAGGTTGTGTGGGCACTGCTGCTGCAATAAAAAGTCAAAGTATAATTGGTCTGAGGGTGTGGAGAGAAGCAGCAGGGGATGCTGGTAGGGACAGTAAAAGCTCAACAGAGTTACGGAAACCTGCCAAATCTCTGTCCTCACTGCAGGGAGCTCCTCATGCTGCCAGGCAGTAAGGAAAACAGATGGTTGTTGCTTTTAAAGCCACTAACATGAATTTCTGTGCCTGTTGTGTATTTTTCCTCCTTCCCCTCAATTTTCCATCTCCTGCAGTAGCTCCTGCAGCAGCCAGGCATTGGCAGACATGTTGGAAGGCAGCCACGCAGGCGGGTGAGTTTCAGCTGAAGATGATGGCTGCTTTGTTTTGGTTTTCCTTTTCCCCAAGCTGCCTCCACAATTTGGCAAAGGGATGTCAGGAATAGAAATAGTGGGATTGGAGAATATGCCAGAAGTTATTAGAGGGAAAGAGGCAGAGCTATAGTAAATGTGGAGATGGAGAAGTGCCAGCAGGAGCGTGGGCATGGGGGTTTGGATGCAATTAGCACAGCCGGCCAAACATACCCTAACATGGACACTTCACAGTTACGTGCTGAATAATCCTCTATGTTGAGCTTATTTTCAGTGGGGTATAGCTGATACCTGTAGATGGGCCTTGTTTTTTCCTCAAAAATAGCAATGATGTGGACCTGATAAGTCTGTAGCAGCTAGAAGGGATTTCACGGAATGTTCTAAATCAAATCTCTGTATCTAAAAGAGAAGAGCATGAGATGGAAAAAATTAATGTTTAAGTTTGTTTGTACTGTATTTCAACTATTCTGAAGCACTGTAAGAGTTTGGTTTTTTCCTTAGCTTTCTGAAGCTTCTAATGCATTTGTATGCTGCTGTAAAGACTAACAAAGCACCAGTTTGAAGGAAGACAGAAATGCATAGAATGCTGACTTTTAATTTTAGAATATCACTAAAAGAGCTCAAAGAAAGACACAGGCTTGAGCTGAGTTAGCAATTCAATGAAATATATGCATAGGTTGACATGCAAAGCAATGATAGTATGTGACTGACTTGTCATTTACCTCAGGGGAAAGATTCTGCCCTTGTGCAGGTTTCTGACTGTTGATCTCAACCAGTGAGTGTTTCCTGCTTTTAACAGATGTTTCTGATTTAGGCCAATAAAAGCTAATGGAAGCTTTTTCTAGTCTCTGAGGAAAGAGCACCAGCCCAATCAAACAAGCAAATTTGGAGCTTAGCATCTGAATTGAATGGCAAAACTGGATCATTTCCTCTTGCAAAAGCTGTGTGCCATCATTATTCTATGACACTATAAAAATTTCATAATTAGTACTGACTTGTTATTTTTGCCATCTCCTACATTTCATCATTTAGCCACTATTGCTGTCTACCAAGAAAGACACTAAAGCCACTTACTCAAAAGGCTTGTCTGCCTTGTCCAAAATAGCACACAATTCCCAAACTAGCAAAATATGATGCATACAGCTGCCCCAGCTATGTAATTGTAGCAAATATTTCTAGATGCAGCCACAAAATAAACTCAATAGAGGCATCTAAGTATTTGACAAGCATGTATGTCCAATTTATATTCTTTTACATTTTCCTGTGGTGGCATAGTTTATCATCAATCTTTTGTCTGATCTCTGGTTTATGAGCCTCATATGTGAAAGCTAAATTTAGCATAGAATAGCCATAGTGCATTAAATAACGAAAATTTAAAAATCTCATTAATAAGTCCAGTTGAAATGGGATTTATGACTCAATGGTAAGGTACTTAAGAGCTATAGATCAGGACTTTTTATTAATGCTGCAGAACACACTCCATCAAACTACCAATAAGTATATACAAATCAATGATTGAAACACCTGTAGATACTGATATAGTCTACTTAGAACTGAAATTATCCTTTGGCAAAAACCATAACATTTCTCAAAAAAGGCTGTAGTATAGGTATAGATCCTTAATTTATGGCTTCCATTTAGAGATGGTCTGTGATTAAAGCACTACATTATTTCTTTGCTTCTAGTCCCAAGTAACCATGTCTCCCTTGCAGTCTTTGAATCTGCAAGTAGCTGAAGGATCTGGCGCAGAGTGCAGAACGTGAATGAATGTTTGAAAATGAGTGGCAAGGATTTTCTTGGCTCATCAGTATTACCACGTTGTGAAATTAGAAAGAAGACAGGCATTTCTTTATTACCTTCTGTTCTCAACAGTCTAGGAATTTTACTTTTTATGTGCTGTCTATACAGGCTTTATTCCCCTGCAAAGAGAAAAGACATTTTCTCCAAGGCCTTAACTTACAAGTTGGCACAGTGGTATGTGCGATAAGAGATACTGGACCTCCGGAAGTGTATCTGGTTTCCTGTTGTGATGCTGCTGTTTATCTCATCTCTCCAGGCATTTATTATTGGAAATCTACTCATGAGTTTAGTTCCCATTTTGTGTGAGGCTGTGGATACATGCAAATTTTTTTGATGGGGTGGGATGGCAAACTTGTTTATTACTATCATGCTATTGCAGTACTTGGTTCTGTTTTGGTGCAAGAACATCATTGTTTGTCTGTGGGACTGCTCTTTTAATTGTCTTGAGTGTCTAAGTTGTACATGAATTAAATGATTCATTGAGGGTGGCAAATTCTGGAGAGAAGTACTGTGTAATGCCCTTACACAAAGGCAAAGCATTACTAGCTGGATGGACAGGTAGGCATAAGAAATTTGGAAACTCTGAAATGAGGTGAAAAGTTTTTTCTTTCCTGTAGGGCTTAGAGAGTGCCTAGAGAGTGTAAAATGCCCAAGTCATGTATCTTTAACCCAGTGCTTGAGGAAGATGCAAAACCTCACAGTGGTGGGTTTAGAGGTTTGAGGGGAATTAATTTTACCAGTCTAAAAATGTGGAATAAATGACTCAACTCCATCCTAAAGAGGGGGCTGAGGGAGCTGTGTTTTCTCACTGGTTTGACTCTGGGATAGGAAAATTTTCTCACAGCTGAGGGATTTAGTAATCTCCTGCTGCAGGCTTTGAACTGAAAACACACCCTACTATCAGAGCTAGGTTCCTCAGGCCCTAATATGGGATTATGGTGATAACTGCATGGTTTAATAAAATGTTGTCGTTGGAATTTGAGCAGGACCTGTTCAGATCGTGCCAGCAAAAGCACTGGCCATGACAACAGGACATGCAAGCACCCAGCCCTGCTTAAAGCAGAAGGCAACAGGCCAGTAAACAGGCAATGCTTCTAACAGATGCTGAAGTTATAAGACTTGAAGTTATAAGACTTAAACTTATAAGATGTTTAAAACCAGATTTTTACAAAAGCTGACATGGTAAAGTCTTGTGGGTTTATACAGGCTGCATGACACATATTAATGCTGCACTTTGTGTAGGCACCAATATCCAGATCAGTTTCAGGGGAAGGAAGAGAGAAATCAAGTGTTTAATCAAGGCACTGTTCAAATTCACAATGTGTGTGAAGGAGGAAAGCCTGTGTGAACATACTTCTAGAGGCAGTGAGTGAAATCCTGCACTGATCATTTCAGCAAAAGAGAAGTCCTAAAACATCCAGTAAATATTCCAAGGTTCTTTCCCTTCATTTCCCATTCAGAGCTAGAAATGGAGGAGAGAAATGTATCACATTTGGTTGACCTGTTGCTCATTTTGTGGCGCCTAGGTTCTCAGAAAGCCCTAAAAGCTTTTATTTGTTCCGGTCACAAAAACAACCTTCAAACGTGACGTTTTCAGTAAGAAATTAGTTCATACAATGCAATGGGACTGCTTTCATTGCCTGAGCCTCCTTCCTGAATTGCAGCTTGCTTCTCACTTTGACTCAGCTACCCAGCAGTCCCTACTCCTGGGGTCAGCTGGAATGTTTTCAAAATAATGGGCTAAAATCCAAGAATGTACCAAAAGCTGCCCAGTCACCAAATGCTCCTGAACTAATTTCAAACATTACTTGGGAATGATTCTTCTTACATGTTGGAAATGTCTTGTGGCTACAATGGGAAGCTGATAGTGTCCTGCAAACACGTCCCTCTTAAGGTTTTAGTGTATGTTTGGTTTTAAAAATGTTGTTTAAAAACCTGAAATTCAGAGTGATACCAGCAAACCTTTTTTCCATGCCACTTTGAAAGGCTTGTTTGTGTAATATAATCAAACCATTAGGAAATGCTTCTTTCTGAGGAAAATATAGAAAAAGGACTAAAGTATACAGGACTCCACAAGAATTTCATCTGGATATTTACTGGTGGTTGTTTTCTTGGGCTGAATTTCAACAAGTGACAGAAAGATGAAGGGTTCTTCTACTCTTTGATCCATACACCCTCAGTAATTTTACGTAACAATGTGCATTTAAAATATGGCTAGAAAATAGTCATTATTAAAATACAGGACACAATAACTTTTTTTTTAAATACTATTAATTAAATAACAACTTTATGGTTACTTCTGTACTGCTGCATCTTATTTTTGGAGATTATCTGGGACAGTGATGGTACTGGTTGTTTCCTTTGACTCTCCTATAAATACCAAGAACATTAACATATAATCAATAATTCCATGTACTTCTGTTAATTTTGGCCAAGGATGATTTTTTCGTGTGCATAATCTCTTTTTTTTTTGGTGTGTGCAGTCCTTACGTAAGGCGAATGGTTGATTTTTGCCTGCCTTGGCTTCCTGACAAGTTGCTGTGCTCTGTATATAAGTATAAGCACATACAGTTTCCTTACTGAGGTTATTAAGAAAATCTCTTCTTGAGCTTCATCAAGCTTGCAATGAAGGGACTATTTTGATTACATCCTTTTAGCATCTGACTTAAGTCCGTCCATCTTTTGGGATAGCTCATCCTCGCTGCCTACATCTACAATGGGTAGCACAGTTGTTCTAACCCATGCAGCGGACACATAAGGTGCCCATAAAGATTATACACTCTTAGAAATTTTTTGTTTCAGAAAAAAAAAAAAAGAATTGCTGTTACAGGACATACCTTACATTGAATTTGTCTATCTTGTTACCTAATATTTAAGCATTGTTTAAATTAGTCCTGCAAAGGAGTTTAGCGACTGCATGTGGCTGATGTGGAATCTGGTCATACACGATCAGGATAACTTTTCACTTTATTATAGCTTTGAAATTCCATATAATATGAAAAATATTATAGCTTTGAAATTCCATATAATATGAAAAAATCCTTAAGGTATTTATAGATTTACAATTGGCTTAATTAGTTTTTGAAATTCCAGTGTCAGGGAAATGTCATGTGATTCAGTGTTTCGTTTTTAATCAGCCAACTAACCAGGTGACCAGAAACCTCTGCGTATTTTCAGCGACACAATTTGGACCACAGTTTCAACTTCTGAGTCCTTCTTGTACTTCAGGCTGGGATGTATACACATGGACACTCAGAAATACTATGAAGAAATTAAATAAGCTTATTCAGCAATAAATTAGCATTTCTGGTTTTGGCTGGTTTTTAAGTTTGCATCTGCAAACAGCTGAAGACCAGAGGCTAAGACTTCTGTATTTGTTAATCTAGTTTTACATCTCATTCTTCAAATAGCACAAGTATTTAAATTTTTTGCAGATATCAGGACACCTTCCTTCATTGAGCTATTCCAGGGGCATTCAGGAAATCTTACAGAGTGTTGATCATATCTATTTTCGGAGGTGTTCTTGTTCTTACAGTATAAATCTCATATTTAAATTCCATAATAAGACATATTGGCAAATTCTGTTCAAAGAATTCATTGCCTTTGTGGCATCGACCTGGTTTTAATTTAGAATGTGTTCATATTGTTTCCTTTTTTGCAGCATTACTGGACAAGAGGACCTTGTGGACTTTTGCAACGATTTACAAAAACACCCTGAAACAACCTTTATTGAGACTATGCTTTGTACTAGTTGAAATTATATTTGTGAGGGTTTGGTAACACAAAATTAAGTGATACACATCAGACAGGCATTGTTGATTGGCAAACTGGTAGAAAGTGAAGAAAGAGGAGGAGGAGGAGTGTGTGGGTAAGGATGGCTCCTTTGTAGTAGCTAGCTGACTGTGATTTCTGAGAAAATAAATCTAATTTCTTCTGAGGGGACTCCCTGAATATGCACCTGGGGTTCCTAGAAGTAAGGGCATCTTGAGTCTGAAAGGACGAAAATTTTAATGGACTTCCAAGTTTTTCCATACATTGTTTTGTGAATGGTAGCTTTCCAGAAACCATTATAATAAGCATGGAAATGACAGAAATACTACTCATAGTGAAGCTGTGCATGAGTTCTTTATTTTAGCAGGGTTCAGAGTTTCAAGAAAATCAAGTAACTGATAGATGGGTCACATCCCTGGTTGATCTTAGGGCCAGCTGCCACTCTGCATACATGAATGCACGAGTCATCTCAATGCCTAGAGGAGGAGGTGGCCCCATGGGTTAGGGTAACATGACAGCTTGTTGGAAATCAGAGCAGAGAGTGGGGGCCTGCAGAAGTTTATAAGCAGAACAGGTGGCAGAAGGTAAGGGGTAATCACACATTTTAAATTAAAAAGGAAAAAAAATCTCTGGGGGCTGTATGCCCCCAAAATCTTCAGCTAGGTCTAGGAGGGCTCCTGTGAGATTCAATGAATCGGTCACGTAGCAGGCATACTTTGGCAGGCTGCTCTGCCCCCAAAAAACCTATTCCCTTAGTCTTCTGTACAGGATTTATATGCTCCATTGAATGTCCACCTGCTGCATGTGTATGTCAACAGCCAGCTCCTCAAGAGCCATTGCAGGAGCCATGGGGTTTGGTGTTGCTTTTTTGTCTTTAGGATAGACTTTTGGGATATATGCTGCAATTCCTTGGCTGCATACAAAGCGTAATGAGAAACAGTTAAGAAATTATCTGAATAGTCTTGTGGCTTCTGGTAATGTGGAGTTAAAGGATGCAGATCCTCAACTGCATGATGCACTGCTCTCATATCTTTTCAATACTGCCTTTTAAACTTCTGTTACTAGAAGTCCAAATTGTCCTGGTGAAACAGTCAGGCCCTGTGCTGTCAATGTAGCAGTGATACTGAGAGCACAAGGAAGTCTAGAAAGCAACAAGATTTTTATTTCTTAACAGCTAATCATTTGTATAGGAAAAAGAATGGAAATACGTGAATGCAAAAAACTTGTTTTCTGGTATTTTAAGAATCTCTCCAGGTCTTATCAATGGGGTCTCAGTGTGGTAAGATTCCATTATTTCAGAGATTTTATCCTTGCATGTAATTTATACAGCTGCTAAATAAAAAGGCAAACAAAGGAATTCGTCAAAAGCCTTGATTTCACTTATAGTACTTCCTTTTCTTTCCTTGCTTCCAGTTTGCCACTGATTCAGCTCTGGTAGTGGTGGTCTGTGTATATGCCTTATGTGAAGAGTTGCAAGAATCATCTTTGTGCATTTCTATTTTTCTTAATTTTTTCACCATTGTTTTATCCTTCCCACTTGCTGTTCACAGTGACTGATCATTCACCTTTTGAAATATTGCTGGCATTCTTATTCTCCCATTCACTCTCTGCTTCTGAGCACCCAGGCCCTGAAAGTTAAAAAGCCAAGGCTGTGTAGCAGGTGGGCAAGTGCTTCTTGTGCAAATACATTCATTTGCATTTGAATGTTCCATTTGCATACAAATGCTTTCATTCACAGGAATAAAAGGATTCTCTCCATGTGCACCATTTGTGCAAACAAATGAAAAAAAATGAAACTACTCAGAAAAGTCAGGGAGAGATCAGGTCTCCTGCCATTTTCACTTTGGTACTATGTTTACAATCTCATAATATATGTCTGAAAAGAACCAAAATTCAATTTTCAAGCACTTTTGATTTTTAAACTTTTTACTGCACAAGTTTGTAGTTGGCTTTCCATGGTGTGCATACAGAGCCAGATGGTGTGAATCTAAAGTGGTCTCAGTTCTAACCGGGACCACGTGGAAGAACCATAGCATAAATGAAATTGATTACAGAGATGAAGAAGGTCAAAATTTCTCCTCAGAAAAAAATACAATTTCTCCTCAGAATTGCTGATACTGAGCAGAAACTCTCAGTCTTTTACCATTAAATTTTTTAGATCTATAGTAGATAAATTTGTACTTAAGTCCATGGTTTTTTAATACCCTTTACTTGAGGTCATCACTAGCATAGGCAGACCTGCTTCTTTACTTGGCTCACAATTCTGTATACAGGTCACTTTTCTATCAGGAATTACCAAATTCTAATCAATTACCAAGTCAAATGCAAAGTGTCAGAAAACCTAAATAGTACTATGTATCTAAATAATTTGAGTGGTGCCATCAGCAAAGAAATGGTCATCATAACAGACAGGGTCAGCCAATGCTTGATAACAGATTACTGGCAACACTTTTTAAAATTATTTGTACTTTTTGAGTTGTACTTTAAGTGGGATGGGAGGAGCTGTTGGAAGAGCACACTTGTTTAGGTTTTGAAAGTTTATGTAGCAGATGTTGAGCTGACCAAAAATGTTTTTTAAAAACATGCTGCTAATCTTTGTGATGAGAAAACCTAGAGCCTGGAATCTTCCACCAGAAACTTCTCTCTGGACACTGAAATGCTTCCTTTTACATTTCGGTAGTCATGGTTCTGCTCAGATCAAAATGATCTCAGGAAGATTTTGAGGTAAGAAGAGGTGGTTATAGTGTTTCTTTAGACATTTCATCCCAAGACTTTGATTTTGTTCCAATGTTGGTTTAGGAGATTAAATAGGCTAATGGAAAGGATATGTAACTCTGTAGTACCTGTTTATTTCTGTCATGCAGCACTTAAGACATTCAATTACATTCCTAGGTCCACAGCCAAAGATGAGTGCTGAAGGTGCAGACACTGCAAGGTTTGTTACTTGGCTTCCTGTGTTTCGCAGTGTGTGATGATGTGTTCTGAAAACTACTGGTTTGGTGCTCATGGCAGTTTTAGAGTAGGTGGTGCAGTGCAGTAAGAGTGATCAACACTATGAAACAGTTCCTTCTTTTACACATGCACATTGTAACTGAGCTCAGTAGAAATCTGTATCTGAAACCTAAAAACCCTGATTAAGGGAGATTATCACCCAGAAACTGACCATCAGGACGGTGACTATAGGGAGGTATTTGGCAGAGGTGATGTTGGCTAGCAGTCTACTGCTACTTCTGGTGAAGAGAGAGGCAACAGCTCATCAGGTGGAGAGTGATGTGGTGAGACTGTCCTAAAATGCAGTTAACTTAAAAAAATTTCAAAAGTTAATATGTGCAGTGGCCTAAAGTAGAAGCAGGCATGGAAAAAGTTAGATTCTTCTCATGCCTTGCACCTTCTCAGAGGCACCTCGTAGCAGCGTAGAGGAGCTCTAACACTTTTATAAATCCAACACATTAACCAGATAATTTATAGTCATTACAGTCAATATGTGTTTCAAAAATCCAAGAAAAGAATAGGATGGGGTTATTCCTGGCCAGTGTTTGGAAAGATGAAAAAGAAATAACAGGAAGATGTTTCACAGCTTTTTCAGAACCACAACTCAAAGGAATCATTATAAAGTGAAGAAGTAAAGGCCAGTGTCGCCGCCTTGCACGGAAGGATCTAAAAACTTTTTGTATTTTCTATCTCTGATTTCATTACTCCTAATAACTCGTTTCCTGATGGAAGGTAAAGAGGCACCTGAAACACAGATTTGAGTCCTTTTAGTTAAACCTTTATCTCTTTGTCATAGCGGGTTTTTTCTTCTGTAGTTTCATTCATCTGCTCTACTGGAACTTTCAGTCGTACAGTGTTAAAATATGGCTGTTCTAAGCTAATATGCATTAACTTTTTAAAACCTGTTTTATACATAACCTATTGTATTAATATAAAACGTTAAGGCCATTTTTTCATTTCCTGGGAATGGCCCATTACATTGTGAGCAATCTACTCTTGCTTTTTTAGAAAAGACTTTGAACTCAATACAAAAGGAAAATATAATCATGTACAACTATAAAGACTGCTTTTTTCCCTTTTGTGCAGAGTAACAGAGGTGGATGAGTAGCATGGTAATGAAGAGATGGACCGTCTTTATTAGCAGGCTCGGTGAAAGGGTTCTTTTCAGAACTTCAACTTTTCTTATCTTCTTAGTTTTCATGACGTCTATTCGGACTCTTTCCTTTTCTTGACTTTCTTTTAAACATGTCTAACAGACTAGCAAAGCCAAGCCAGTTCATCCGTCTTTCCAAAGAAGGCTAGATAGAAAGTCTAGTGGTTTAGATGCTTCCATAAAAGTTTTTTGTAAATTTAGAGAAATATTGCTGGTTGCACTGCTCAGGAAATAGTCATGTGTATTGATGTCTCACAGTCATTCTTTAATTTCTCTAAAAACAAACACAACAAACCCTTGCAATGATGTTTTTATACTGTAGTTAAAGGAGGCTAATGATATAGGAAGTTTCTTTGAGTAACAAAATAGAACTAGAAATACCACTTAACCCTCTGTCCTAGAAATTGGTGAATATAGATTTGTAGGGGAGTATTTGATGATGTCGCGCCCTCTTCTACAACGTGCTCCACAATCCTTTTTGATATTTCTCTGCTCCTCCTCTATGCTCCCTATTTTTCTGCTGTTCCTCCCACTCTTTCTGCTACAGTGTTCTTTGTTATATAGACAGTTCACGTTTAATCTTGCTCGGTTAAGGAATTCCACTCCAATAAAAGGTAATTGCCATGTGATTGCAAAAAATTCAGTCTGGGTGGTACAACAGATGAAAACCATGTTCCCTTCTGCCATTCTGGTGCAGAGGAAGTATCCCATCATCACTGTGTTGAGCTCTGAGGAAGGAACCTCAAAAATAACAACCAAGAAACAGGAAGCATTATTTATTATCTGAGGCTGGGAACCTGGAACCTTAGTTTGTTGACTGGTATTTGCCTGTTATAGTATTATGAAGAATATTACAGTCCCCTGTGAAGGACATTTACTGTTGTATTACTCGGAGTAATGTATCAGTCCAGTAGTGTTGCTGTTCAGCGTGTGTATCTTCAGTGCACTAAGCTGTTAATAGACCTTGGTTTTGGAAGTATGTGGCTTTTATACAAAGATTGCATAGCAAAATCAAAGTATAAATACAAAATTATGAATTGTGTAGACTGAAGGATACAAATAATGTCTTAGGAAAGTTGACTCTAGTTAGATCTTGTTATGAGCAGCTCAGAATAATGAATATGATTAGTTTGTTCAATAGATGTTGTGTTCCAACAAAACCAAGTGCCTGCTTAGTGAAAGATTTACGAAGCACTTTTCTTCAGTATACAAAAATAACTTGAACAAGTGATTTAAGGCCTTTGTTGTAACAGGTGAAAAAAGTAAAAATTTGTAGAACTGTGAATTAGTAAGAGGTATTTTGATATGAGTCATCTAGAACGTGCTTTAGAAGGACTAGATGATCTCCAGAGGCCATTCCAATCTCAAGGATTCTGTGATTCTATGAACCATGGTTTTGTTTTGTGTATAAACTAAATCAGTGGTTATGTAGAATTTATATTTCATCATTTACAGGAATTTAACCAGATCAAACAATCCAAGAGTGTGTATGTGTGTATGTATGTATTTCAGCAATAGCATTACCATCTCAGGGAATTATACCCCCAAAACTGACATGAATTGCACGCTTATTAAATAAACCAGTACAAAGTGATTTACACAGATATATAAGAATTATTTTATATGGAAATGGAAATCTTATGTCATTGCTGACAGTAAGTCTGGTTTTAGCTTTTCATCAGAAGATTATTTAAGAGCTGGTTGTTGTTATTTAAATTAATTGGCTAGAGGTGGATTAAACTAGATAAAAGAAAGACTATTAAAACAGTTGTAGTTTCATTTTTAGTTTTAACCCAGAATAGTTACTATAATATGTTCTTTGTAGCATGGACTTGATGGACTTGTTTTCAGGATGAAAAATATTTATCCAAAAGAATTTATTAATTATAAAGCAGACATTTTTGCCAACTCTGTGAACTGTTTAGGTGATCGTCACTGTTTAAAATTCTTTTTAGATATGAGCACCATTTGTAGTTAAAATAGCATTTTCTTCTGAGAAATTTAATTTTTTAAATTGGAAAATAAATTTTCTTGGAAATATACCAAGTGTTGAATTTTTATGGAAGTGTTGATTTTTTTTTTGACATCTAAATACAGAGTATGTAACTAGAGATACTTTCTGTTTCTTTTAGGGTCTTCAGCTGTATGTCACTGCTTAGAAATGTAAAAACAGTTTTATACCTAATGATAGTTAAGAAATAACAACATGTATCTTGTACATAAGAAGCATATATGCTCACGGTAGTGTAAAAAGTCCTGATGTGGTTACTTTGAACTGCCTACAAGATGTATAAAATATTTTTTTCCTTGGCTGCAAGTTCCCGCTCTATCCTTCTTTCTTAAGCATTGTAAGTATATTACTGTGTTGAAGGAATTCCTTGTTTAGTACAAATCATTGCTCAGTATGAGGCTTTTTAGGTGATTGTGAAAACTCTTGAGACCATATTCTTATACTGATATTATAATTTTCATGTAATTTCAAAAGAAATTAAATGGGGATTTTTTATAAATTCCAGATTATTAGTCTCTCATTGAGATCCAGGTGTGTTGCTGAAGTGTTGTCTGGAAGGTAAAGCAAAATCTTTTAAATGCTTTGCACAGAATCCCTGTTGTCCTTACATGGCTTTCATTCATTGGCTGCAGCCCATGCCAAAAAGGTATCAATATTAATATTTCATTTGGTAGGAGAAAGGCATCAAGACAATTTGCATAATCTCTCCAAATGGTATGGTATCTTTTCCAAGGCTATAAATATATGAAACATATCTCAGCCTTACTATATTTATTGCATCTCTTCTAAGTCAAGTGGCATGAATTACTCTGTAAAAAATAGAATTCGGAATCTGAGTTGAGCAAGAAGTGTTGCAACCACTGGAATATTGATATATCATAAAGTATACGAAAACAGCCTTGTTTTAGTCTGTTGATCCAGCAAATTGGGCCTGAACTATCTTCACTTGCAATACAAATGGATACATTAATCTATTAATGCCATTTAAAAGCATGAGCTCTGTCAGTTCAAATGAACTTCAGTAAGAGCTCAGGTCTCGGCAGCCCATTGGGATAACATGGTTAAGGCCTATTGGTTTCTGTAGCATGCAGCCAGTTTCAAATCCATCTGCCTTCTGCTCCTTATAGCAAGTGCTGATGGCACAATAAGAAAATCCCCACACACTTTGTGCAAGTCTAAACAAGACTGGTGATGGGTATATGGAATATTAGAAGGTAAGCTGCCCGAAAAGAAAGTGTATGGGCATGTTCCTTTTGCTCAGAGAAATGTCTGTGCTTCTGAGAACATGCACATCACACCCACTACAAAACATTTAGCCCAGCCACATACTCTGTAACAACTGAGATCTCCCTGCTAGCAACAGTGGAGCTACAATAGGATATGATCTTCTGCAGAACTACTTTAGTCATCATATAATTGTATCATCATACAATATGTCAATATTTACTCATCATACAACAGTGTCATGCACGTCCAGTTACTTACCAGAAAAAAACTCATCTCCCTAATGAAACACAGTGTGTGCAGACTTTCTGACATAAATCAGACTCTGGGCTAAGAGGTAAAAGGGCCCCTGTGACAGGACATTTTCATTGGATGGTGAACATTTTCCAAACCCTGCTTGTATGCCTTGCAGCTGAACGGGCTTGCTCAGCAAATCTGTTCCAATAAGCTGCTCGTGTATGTGCAAAGACCTCAAGTTTTACTTCCCTCTGAAATACTACATTTAAATTTAGAAAGTATTCTCAAAAAGCTGGATAAAATAAGAAAAAAGATCAAATGTGAAGCAAAATGTTTAGATTTCCAAATGAGAGGAGCTGAAAATCTGTGACTGTAGATTTATAAAGATCAGCAAACAGGTATTGTAAAGGTATAAAAAATAGGAAGATGGATTTACTACTTTCAATTACTACTTCTCCCAGTTCAAGATTAGAGCAGAGATGAAAGAGAAGTACCACAGATTTAGAATTTAACTTTGAAGCTGATGAATTATATTTTAGATGCAACAGGTAAATAAATTTAATCATTCACTAGTACAAGACATCTGCAAAACCAATAGGTTAGCAGGACTGAACAAAGGATATTTAGAACAGCCACAAATATTTTGGACAAGATAAAAATAAATGGCATTGTAAATATTAACTGATTGGACCAGAAGGAGAAAATATCTAGAATCAGGTACTTTATTATAGTCCTCAATAGGGCTTACTTGCATTTTTTTCTGAAATACTTAGTATATGCTGCTGTCAGCAGCTGAGTGATGAGTTGGACAAAGCAATCATTTGATTAATGATGACAAATGTAGTTTTCTTCTGTTCCAGAAGAACTAGGCTAATTCCTGTATGCTATTTTGTCATTTTTCTCTGAGACTATTGACACAGATTATTCCTTTTTGCTAAATTTCTTTTTACTTATTGCTTAATGTTCAGTAACTTAGAAGGAAATGCACTGATTGTGTATTTCTCTCCATCAGATATGAGCCATCTCATAGACTGAAGATGAAAATGGTTACTACTCAGACTAGTGTTGGCTTCATGACACACTGGTACGTTGCATGCCCTTGTAGCAATTCCCAAGGAACATGTCCTGGTCTGGAGGGACTGTTCAATCCATGTGGCTGGCATGGGAGGGGGGAGAGATGAATTAAACCAAATGGCACAGGTAGTTGAACTGGCAGATTCATTCATAATACCTCATTGCTTTTTGTGGTGAAGAAAAACAGCAAGACTTTTCTGAAAGTAAATAGTTTCATTTTCTTATCTCAGTTACAGTGGTGGGTATACAAATATGGAAATAAGGTTAAATTTGGCTTAGTTTCTGAAAAACTGAATTTGAACTCATGCTTTAAAGTGCAGATGCAGTGTTGCTGTGAAATATGCTGCTTCAACTGTATATCTAGAATGAAGGAAAAAAGCATTATAGAATTTAGTGAAAGATAAAGCAGTGGCTGAAGGGTGACAGGCTGCTGTAGCAGCATTTTTTTTTTTGTGCTAAGCTTTTGCCTACTCTTGTTAAATAGTCTGCTCATAGTCTTTTACATAAATTCAGAAATATTTCATTTGAAATATAGGCTTAGGTAAGCCATGGATTTAATCACTATAATGATATGATTTGCAACTCATTTGGATTTTCATTTTTAGCTGAATGTAATACTATTTTATGACACTCAGACACTTCTAATAAATTCATTTATAGCTACTTGCTTGCACATAATAAAAAAAACCCACTGGCTTATTTTTATGGAAAATTTATGCAAACTTTGTATAATGTTGAGAAAGGGCAAGAGATTTAAAAAAAAAACAGAAAAAAATTCTTTTGACCTGTTATTTCCCATTCTTAATCCTTACTCAAGGAGTTAAGTTATTCTGGTCCATATAGCGTAATTGCTAAACCTGGATTAATAGTCTGGATTTATTGCTCTTTCAGTATGAAGCCTACTCTGGATAGTATTACATTATACATATAATGGCACCTTTTTTTTTAGCCATGATGCTTGTGCAGTATTTTTCCTCATCCTAATTGTTGGACCAAAAGTTAGTGTAACTCTGTAAGCTCACCTTGAAGTTTTAGATCCCCAAAATTCTGGAGGGAGAAATCCTATTGTCGTTGCTGACTATTGAGCTAAACGTGCAACATCACATACGCATACCAAACCAGATACGAATATAACTGGAAGGTAGGAGTACTACCTGGAAGGTAGGAGTACAGTTTTTATTTACTGGTGTGTTGATTCTTACTGTGAGTTCCTGGTTTTAATGGGAAATTGGGAAATAGTTTGTGTTGAGAGTAGAAATATTTTTTTACTGATGCTTCTTGTAAAGAAAAACATAAAACACCTGGCTTTCAAAATAGTTCAGTGTGGTACTTGTGTGGGGTATTGTGCTGCTGTCATGCTCAGACAGGAATTGTCTCACCTGTCTATCTTTTCCTCTTTCCTGTAGCTTATATGTGTCATCTGAGCTGAATCACCAATAATATGTAAAGCATTTAAAAATATGATTAGAAATTATAAAAATTACCTTTCCTTTGGCAAAATAGCTCCTTTAGTGTGACTATAATAAAAGGACATGTTAAAGGTAGCCATTTCTCATGGTGTATTTAGACAAGGATGCTTCATACTGTGTTTGGAGATCACTGATTAACAAGCGAGCTATTAATGATAATGAATATCGTGAAACGTGTACAGATATGTGAATATCACGATAAGTGTAGAGAAAAATAATTAATGTTTTGGAATTGAAGTTATAAAGCATTTTAAGCAAGTCTTTTGTTAGTCATTTCCTCAGCTTCAGTACACATGTGAATGAAGATCTGACCAGTATTAATATTTTGATACTCTATCTGCTTGTATGTAAGTGGTGTTTTGTGAGTAGGAAGAGAAGTTGAAGTAGGGTAGTTAGTATTTAGAGTTTCTGCTTTCTTTTATACACCCACACTACTGGAAATGTTCCACAACTTTAAAAGCAAATCTGAGGTCAAGAAAAAGTCAGTTTTCTTGTTGTTATGTTCTGGTTCCAACAGTTCTATGTTATCACTGTTTGACTTAAAATTGTATCTTGGCAGAGGGGGAGTAGTGTTCTTGAATTTTTTTAGCTGTTATTCTCTTTATCAATCAAGCTTATTCGAGGTGAGGAAAAAGCCTAGATGAATGGATCAAATAAAAAGAACAGAGAAAGAAAAGGGAAATTGCTATGGGCCATGCTCATAGCATGAAACTCCTAGTGGCCCTCAATCTGTGCACATATTGTAAATAAGTGAAGTACTGGGAAGTCAGTAGGAAACAATACATATGAGGCATTAAACCATGAATTTAATCACTGATCCAATTTTAAATCGTCAAATTATTTATTTAATGATCAAAGTTCTTACTTGTTTGTTATAATAATATATAACTACTTTATATAACTATAGTCTGAGAGGGAAATTTCAGTAGTGTGACCTATTGCTTCTCCAAGGCAAATCCAAAAGATCCATTTGAAAACCTTGTATTTGAGTGATTAAATGAAATGCAGTTATCAGAGGCTGAAGCTTCAGCTGTGTAAGAACTTGTGCTGAAAAAAAAAAAATAGAAACTGAATATGAACAGAACCAGAACCTGTCCATTCAGACACTGTGTACTCAGGAAATTTCATTACTTTTGAAGGAGGCTCATGTCTTAGCATGCTGTCACTCCTCCCAACAAATCATGGACCCATAGATCTGGAAAGAACTTCAGGAGTCACCTAGCCCATCCTCCTGCAGTGTAATGGGATCAGTGACAGTTCTATAATTCCTGATTTCTTTATTCATCATTTATTATTTATTTATTCTTTCATTCTTTATTTCTTCATTACCTTATTTCTTCCTAAAAAATTTCCTAATAGACAACCTGCAATCTTTTCAGGCAAGCTATTCCAGTCTTCGAGTACATTCAGGGTTAGATTTCTCCCCCCACCTCCCAATATCTAATTTTATTTTTTTTTCCAGTTTATTACTGCTTGCCCTGTGCAAAATAGAGACAGGGAATACACTTATGTTATTACTTTGCAGTGTCCTTTTAAATCCTTTAACACTGCTACCATGTTGCCTCTAGTCCTCTCACACTGAAACCATTCTGAAATACCCAAAATTGGACATGGTGCTTTTGCTGTGGCCTAAGCAATGCATAGCAGAGCAGAGGGATTATTTCTCGTGCCCTGCATGTTATTATCCTATTTATGTATTTCAAGATCATGTGCTGGTTTGCTTTTTTGGTTTGTTGAAAGCTTTCCTTTTTTGTTTTGCTACAGTGTGCTCAGATGTAGAAAGTTCTTTTTTCTATGCATGCTAGATGTTGTACATTCCCAGGACAAATGTCAGTTATTTTTAAAATATGTGAAAACCAAATTTTGACTCTAATTTTAACCTTCTGCATGCTTATTGTGAGCAGCACTACATGACTTGCCGGAGATTCCAGCTCCTTTTTTTTTTGTCATTTTCCAAGCAATGCACACAGAATATTCTGATCTGGCAGACAGAGCCTGAATGCTAAAGTGTAGAACAAAGTGTATTATAGTTAAATTATTGCAAAGAAAACGGTGTGCAGGCATATATTTTTATGCTTTCATATAGGCTTCTGTACACACAAACACATTTTGTTGTATTCCATACTATGAGATAAGAAAAGGAGAGTAAATGCAAAAGTGCTGGGGCTTAGCTGGTCTATCTTATGCCACCCTGCTTGGGCTCCATTTTCCATTTGTTTTGGTGGAGACTGCTCAGTGCCTTTTACTTTAAGAAGGAAGTCAACACTACGTATTTTGTTCAGTCAGAAATAAATCTGAATTTTAATTTCTTTGAAATCTAACCCCCCACAGTTGGATGGTTTTAAGAAATTCTTGACTAAGTGTCATTTGGATGTGGTTCCATCCATGTTTTTTAGAATGTTTTTATATCATATGCCCTTTAAAGTTTTCCTTCACCTGTGTTTCAGAAGAAAAAGTATTTCTTAGTTTAAAAAATATTAAATTGTTACTGAATTTCAAATTATAAAGTTGTGGTTATACAAAACTAAACTTTAAAGTTTTGTAAGGTCGTCAATACATTTAAATGTATTATTTTCATCTGACTAAAATGTGCTAAAGGTGGTTCAAAGGTTGGTTCAGTCTCAAAGTGAACTGCATCACAGGCAGTTGAGTCTTACATAGCTCTTGAAGTTGATGGAAAAAGTTGTCTGTACCCACACAGAGAATTCTAAACTTCTGTCCTACATACATAGACTTTAATATCTATGTGGGCCCTTTGAAATCAACTGGACTCCAGCAAAAGCCATACTTCTTTGGAGAAGATCCCTGTCATAGCAGGGATTTACCTATACTATATATAGGTATTACAAATCTTGCTCTCGCTCTCTAAAGGCTAGCCATCACTAGGTGCTACAAAGGAAGATATTATATATCTTAACAGTTTTCCTAATAATCTTTATATGCAAACTTTCTGATTGATCAAAACTCACTTGTGATAAACTACTCAATGTGGCACTTCGCAATGTCAAACATTTTTAGCATTTGATGCATTTTCAAGTATTTCTGGAAGCACGGAATGGAGTATCTGTGGTTTTGGCATTTAGTAGTAGTGATCTGGATCTATATGATGGCAGTGCGTTACTTAAAAGAAATCTGGATAACTGCTTTCAAAAAATGT
The DNA here is from genome assembly GCA_013397775.1 of Eulacestoma nigropectus. NCBI lineage: Eukaryota > Metazoa > Chordata > Aves > Passeriformes > Eulacestoma > Eulacestoma nigropectus. The sequence goes on from VZTE01004150.1 coordinate 1,709,317, forward strand.
TCTTCGAGGAAGGAATGCAAAGACAGCTTCAAGAGGGCTTAGAAATCTATTTGGCTTGTCTGCTGAGAGACTTGGCTGCCCATCAGTCTCTCTTTTATACTTCTGGGTCTGAGTAATGTGTTTGCTTCTCATAATGTAAAAACAACTCCCTTTGTATATTTCCATGAGATCAGTACAGATGCATTTTTATAGTTCATTGAAGTTTGCCTGACAGTCTGTTGAAAATATAATTGCTGAATCATCATTGCCTGTCCATTATGAGTAAATCCCTCTTACCTTTTGAACAACATGACTCATTTTGAAGGATACAAAAGCTATTCATTATTGTTATTGCTTCTTGGCCTAAGTGGTTGCCCTGAGTTTGAGATCCTGCAAACTGTTTCTGTTGGAAAAGAAGCTCATGATAAGAGCAGAGGATCTCTGTACAGAGCTGCATTAAGGAATGTTTGAAGGTCTCATTTTGTGCTTATAGGAGGATCTAAACAACAACAAACAAATTCTTTTGCCTGTACCATCACCAGGTTTCAGCACAAAATGTATGGAAATTTTTCTACCAACCATTTTGCTAGAGTTATTCCAGGCTATATTTCATGTTTTCTTACTATTTTTTTCCTACTTCTTGTGTTTCTCTTGTTTCTCCCTTATATAAAGGTAGATAGGTATTTCCCAAAATCACCTCTTCCCAGTGCATTTCAAATCATTGCAGTCTCACATGGACTTTTGGGGTGAGTGCACGTGTTCGCACTGTGAATTGAAGGCATTTGTTTTAATAACATAACTAAACTTAAACCATGCAAATACTATCCTGTATCAGCTTGGAAGAAAAGAGCATGCTGTCTGTGACTATCACCTGGACTACTAGCTCAGATTTAATATTATGAAAATTGAGTTTCTTTTCCTTCTATTTTAGATATTCTGTCTTCTCCCTCTGTCCAGACCAGCAACCTTGCTATCATACCAGATTCTTTGTGTTCTATTTCTGGGTTATGGATTTGTCTGGAAAGTCTATGAATTGCCTGTTTTCTGTGCACTGACTGCCTTGTCTGTATAATCCTTACAAGGTGTATTTTTGAAAGCATATTGGTTCTGGACTCTAAAAAATGTAAGTATGGAAAGGAGGGAAATTATGGGGCCATGAGACTGCTTCTTCAGGTAATATGGTGTATACAATGCTTCAGCTAAATTAATGAGCTCTGTATTTCACACTGTTCAAATTACATGATGATGGAGTTCATGTCAGGCCAAGAACTAGAACTGAATCCCTGCAAACCCAAAAGAGTTTGTTAAGATTTGACCCGTCAAGCTCTTTCTTTATGTCTAATCTGTCAGAATCAACCAGGTGACCTGTGAAGAAGCCTAATTATTTCATTGTCATACAGCTGGCTGAAGAATGCACAAGGTGTTAAAATTTTAGTTTTGTGTGGTACCCTGAGATACAAAACTGCCTTCTGTACCTTGAGCCTCTTGAGAACCAAACTCCAGACAGTTTTCTCCTATTCCCTGTATTACCTCTCACAGTTTCTTCCCTCCGGTTTTTCACTTGCACCACCACTCACCCCTTTCCCTTTCCCTTTCCCTTTCCCTTTCCCTTTCCCTTTCCCTTTCCCTTTCCCTTTCCCTTTCCCTTTCCCTTTCCTTCTGGCCCTATCTCCTCCCTAAGCCCCCTCCTAAGCTTTAGTTACTGTCACCATCTTTGGCTCTATCAAAAATAATCTGTAAAGTATCCCAGTTCTCTTTCACTCTTTTCTTCTTGCCCTGTATCACACAATTCTCACGAGCATATGTGTACTTCAGTTCTCTGCCCTACTTGCTAGGTGCAAGATTTCACTTACCAGGAGCCAGAACACTGGTCTAAGGAGAGCCAAGTTTGGATATCCTTGCTTTTATTCCCCACTGGCTGGGAGAATTGGACTCAATGGTGGGGATCACAAGGCAGAGGAGTACACAGTATTCCTGTTGCAAGATGGGACAGTTTGGCCAGACAGTGGCGGTTTCCTCTCTTGTTTCAGGCCATGACTTAGACTAAGCCAGAAGTGCAGAATATGTGATAGAAATTGCAAATTGGATGGCTAGAGTCCAGTTAAATCTGTAACTTGGCCAGTAAGACTGCCCCACCTGCCTAAGGCAGATAATATATTCTTTGCAGTGATTTTCTGTGTTTTTTATGGTAACAAGAATCAGCCAGAATCTGAAAAAAGTAAAAGAAATGCTTTTCTAAACAGCCACTAAACCACAACTTTCTGGAACTGTTTGGGTCCTGCTGGACAGCTGTAGCTGCTACTTTTCAGACAAAAAAAGCCCTAATATTTTGGAAAAAATGGATGTTGAAACCCATATAAAATGTTCTTGATCACTCTATTTTTTCCCTTATATTTACAACACAGAAGCCTATCATCCTAGCAGAGGTATATCCCATTGTCAGTGGAAATTTCACCCAAGAAAGGATTTCATAACAGTGGATTTTGCAAGGCACATTTGTAGCAAACAAATGCCAACCATTCCTCTTCTCTACTGCAGGGTAATTGTGTTACAGTGAAAGGCTTTTAACTATGAATCTGACTGAATTGCTCAAGCTCCCAGGAGACATTCCTGGAACATGAATTTCAGTCTGGCATGCTGAACGTGTTGTTCCTGCAGCTGCTGCTACCACTGACCAGATACTCCGTAGGAGGGGAGCACTGTAAGACAGTGGTGGCAAGGTAATCCTGAGAGAGTGTGGGAGAGAATAGTGCTGCTTCGGAGCATGAATAGCATTGACTAAAAGCTTCAGCACAGATTTTAGAAGTGTTGTACACAAAACACCCATCTGAGTAATAAGAATCACTGACTGTCATTCTGCTCTGATCACAGCCTTTTAACCGCTTCACTGTTTGGTTAATCTCAGCAGAAAAAGTACTTTGACATTTTTCATTTAACAACAAATGTACTTTAATATTTTTCTGGTTATTTTCAACCCCAAAATCAATTAAATTCTGTCATGTACTATACTACTTACAGTGATGAACAACTGTGCATCAAGGATTGCCCTTTCTCAACAGTGTCTGGTTCATATATTCATTTAATGAACATAAGCATGGAAAGGTGTTTATTATGGAGTACCTGTCATAATTTTGATTTATACTTATGAAAGCATGGTGTTGGCAGTAAGTGCCCGGAACTTTACCTTTTGCTTTTCATCTTGATGCCCTGCCCAAAAGAAATGAAGAGGCCCTGTTGCAGTTCTAATTTTCTTTCGGAAAACAATGCAGAAACACACTTCAAATAATATTATTCTCTGACCCTAAATTGCTGAATACATAAGGGAAGGACACAAGACTTAGAGAGTCTTTCTATGGATACTGATTCTTATCAGATTTTTATCTGATGTCAATTACTCAACTTCCTTTGTGTTCCCAAACTAAATTTACTCTCTAGAAAGTTCAAATTAGCATTTTAAATGCTATCAAGTGCAATTTAGGAAGCCCTGTGCTGCTCAGAACCCTCTTCTCCCTTCCCTGGGCTGACCACTTTCTGAGCAAGGGAAGTCTTTCCAAGAATTAGTCTCAGCACACAGCACTTTAGGTAGGAAAAGACAGCAAATTGAGAAGTGTTTTAATTTCTCATTGTATCATCTGTGTACCACGTGTACCAAACATGTACCAGCATGTTTATGTGATTAATCTTTTTTTTTCTGTTCAGGAAGAAATAGGTGCAAACCTAAACAAAGCAATGGGAGACAGGATACTTACAACAACAAAGTGACTCATTTCTTTTTGGCCAGTGGACTGAGATGAAAAACAAAAGATTTCTGAAGCCTTATGACACACACAACCACTATCCTCCTTCTCTAAAGGCATTTCCAAGAACAGTAACGCATGAGAAAACCCCTAAAACTGTTTAACAGCATCTTTCACATGATCAACTCTAAGTGCACTCAGGGCTGAATATTGTTCTGAAAAGCAAACTATTCTAATGCACAGGATTTCAGAGTTGTGCTGGAAGATAAATGGATGGGCAGGGGCAGTTTCAGGACACCCACTTTGCAAGGTCATAAAGTCCCAGATGATGTAATGGTTCAGCCATGCTCATAGGAGCATAGGTGCCCCAACAGCCTGAAAGAGAGAAAATGGGCAAAGTGACTGATTCAAACTGGAAGTCTGTAGCAACAGTATTTGAAATCTAGGATATGGAAACAGGCTGTAGGGCCAGGGACATGGGAAATACTCTGAATGAAGGAAACTCATGACACATGAGAGAAATATATTCTTTATGGCTAACTGGGATCAAGTGAGTTCTATACAGCTTTGAATAGGCTGTTATAAATGTAGTGGGGTTTGTCCTGGTGCTGTAATTCAGGGATTACTCCTATCACATATTTGCAAAGAAGTATAAATATGTTTCAATATGTATGTAGTCTATTGAGGCATTTTTATTTTGTCATTTCCTCTGAGAACAAAAATCATACTTTATTTGCTGTTTATTTCAAAGGATCCTTCAAGAACTTAGGATAAGTCCTATGAAGAGCTGCCTTTGCCCATTCAGATTTGGACTCTCTGAGATTTGTATGGTAATAAACAGCTCTCATTACTGGGGTACTGGACATGATCTCAAGGTGCGAATTGTAACTACATCTCATGCAGCTCAGCAGGGGGAGACCCAAGCAGTGTTTCTCTCCAGAGCTCCACCTTCCATGAACAGAAATCCCTTAGCGTGAGGGTCAACAAGTAGCATTAAGTGGTCCAAACAGGTCTCAAATCCAGATGATGGGGATTCAGATCATGTGAAATTTTGCAGTCTATACTTGCCAGGTATGTACAAGCTGTAAATGTGTTTTCAGATCTCACATGGTAAGAACTCCAGAATGAAACAAAAAAAAAAAAATCTGCTTAACATCTAGAAGATATTTCACTTTAAAAACTGGATTTTTGAAAATAAGTAGGAACTTCTGAAACTCATTATTGATTGGTCTGATAGACATCAAAATCTGAAAAACATTTTCCTGCATCTCCCTTGCTCTCTTTCAAATGGGCTTGGGATATCATGTATCCATTTTCTGGGCTGTATCAGGAAATCTGCCAAACCTAACGTTTTTTCTGTTTTCAAGACTAGTAAGAGGGATACCCACTTTTCTCAAGTTTGTTGAATGACACAGGTACAGGTTGCACGCACACAAAGAACATTTTGGCTCACAGGATTATTTCTAACCTAGATGTGGCTCTTGGTTGACACAGGAGAAAGAGAACTTTTTTTGGCCTGAAAACAAGCTTCCAAAAAGCTGCTGGACCACAACCAAAGAGGAGGGTGACAGGCTGAGGAGAACACTAGGCTTATAATTCTTTTATTTCTCATTTGCGCTGTTTACAATTCTGAGAGCTCCTTGTCTTGTTGGCAAGTCTCTTAACAAGCTCAGCCAAGAAGCAGCCTATTTAGTTTGCTTTTGTTGAAGCTTTTTTTGCCTATAATGACAACATTTAGGGGGATGTTAGCTCATAAAGGTAAATCTTATCTCTTTAGAAACCTTCACGTTAAGTACCTGTCTTACACAGGTACAATGACAAGAACAAGAAGAGCACAGAAACGAGTTGTCCTCTACCAAATACAAAAGAAACCCTCTAAGTGGGAAATCTCAGAGTGATGTGATGTGGTGTGTAGCCCATACAAATGTGATTAATACATAACAAGGGCAGGGCCTGTGTGAGGTTAATTACTATGCCTGAGGAACATGCATTCTCCAAAAGAAAACAGAATAGCTGGGTACAACTGCGGATCTTAGTAAACTAATCAAAATAGATGTAGGTCAGCACTTAAGCTGTGAGATTGCTCACAGGACCCCAAATAGCTCAGGTATTTCATTCTGTTGTTCAGACTCTTAAAGAAGTGTTTGAAACAGTTGCTGCAGTTGGCTAAAATGGAATTTTGTAAAAATAGAAAAATTATTTCCTTTTAGTGAAACTCAAGGTGATGACTTTTTAATGTCTGTGTCAAAATACGAAAACATAAACCAAGTTCTTGAGATGGCTAAACTAGATATTTTTAATTTATATTTTAAAAAACTAGTTCTTTTTTTAAAATTCTGAAACTGTGGTAAAAATTTTTATAGAACTCCAAACTCCACAACTGCTCCAAGAAGTAATTATAACAGCAAATGAAGGATTTACTTGAACATTTTTTTAATGTATCTATCATTCTGTACCTTGACGATCTGAGAAAAGAGATACCGTATTCTTCCTATATATTAAGGTGCTGAAGGCAGAGACATTATCTTTGCTTTCAAAGTACCTAGCATATTTTAATAAGATGATGTGCAGGTATATTTATTTTTCAATTGAAAATCTCATCTGTTTCCATTTTAAAAAGAGGAAAAATGTCTACCAGAGTCCCTCAACAATTAAGCAGTAACTGTACGTTGCACATTTTCATAAGCGAATATATGTATTTTTCCACATTAGAGCTAATTTGATGTAACATCAGTGGAAAGCAAAACACACTTCTTTTGTAGTTTTAAGGATCTCCTAGTCTTTTTTAGATTTAAAGTGCTATTACAAAATACATGTAACAGGTACAACCTTGCAGAATTCCCATAATATTGGCATTATGAAGTTTTTTACCTTGAATTTTCACAGCTCCCAAGGCAGCAATTCACAAAGTTGATGACTTGATTTCTGCTTAAAATTCTGAACTCAGGAGTGCATTTCAGGTGCAGCCCTCATCTTTTTCAGTGGAGTTGTGAACTTAACAATACTCCTTAAAGCCACTGCTGATTAGTAGCTTGAAAAGTATTTTTCACAGCTCTTTTTGCTTAGTTGTCTGGACACAGAAGCTGGAATATTGGTGCACATTGTAGAAACTTATAAATTCATGTGGAACAACTCATGGGATAATTAGCATGGCATTCTCATGGAACGTGTATTATCAACTGTCCAGATCTCTTTATAGTTGAGAGGTGTAGAAAATTTCACTTCTCAGTAAATGCCTATACAGCTTATTGGTATAAACCAGGAAAAATACCATCCTGCCTCTGAGAAAAGTTGTGTCCTGTATAATACTGAATATTCTACTAAAATTTCTAGCTCAGGACAGATTTGAACAGTAGCTCTGCTACGTTCCTTCATCCAGTGAAACCCAGAGAAAAGGGAGAAGGAACAGGATCATCAGGGATGGAGAAACAGCAGGACAAACATTTTGCATAACATACTGCCTTAAAGTAACAGTATATGGCCAAAGAACTTCACAGTGCCAATGCTACTATATTGGGAAGAAAGTTTTTTGACCTGATTCAAGTGATGGTTTACGGCATTAGGCACAGATACCTAAGGCTGGGATAGTAGCACTGCCATTGCCTGTGATAGGGTCCTTCTAAGTAAGAAGTCGCTTTCAGCTTAAAAAAAGAAAAAAAAAAGGTAATTGAAAAACATTTCTTTAATTCATTCCTTATCTTGTTCTCTTTATAATCATGTGGAACTATTTGATATTTTTGGAAAGGTTGTGCCTGGATTCAGCATTATCAAACTGTTCCACTGATTTTTCTGGTGATGATGATTCAGTTTCATATTGGCTTTTAAAATTTTGATATATAATGTTGCAGATTAGTGAAATAAAGCTTCCAAGTAAATACAGATGTTTTAGTTGGGGCTTGAGGGGGAGGAAGACATTTAGTAAATTGTGCTTCCGAGTCATGAACAACCTAAGTGGTGTTTCTGCGTTGCTTAGTTACCGTTTCTGTTTAGTTGGCAATGGTGTTCACTGAAAATATTTTAGTTTCTGCTGCTGACAGCTACAAACGTGGGTTCACATGTAATCTTATAAACTCATATACTGTTAAGTGGATGCCCAATACACCTCCTCAAATGGGAGCAATGGATAGCATTGCCAAGTTGCAACATTCAACATTGAACAGCACGGTCACGCTCAACTAATTTACAAAAAGTTTTCACTGGTTGGTCCATTTCTTCAGCTGTTAATAGTCTACCCTGACATATGCAGAACAAAGTTCAAGAGCAAACATGAACAATTTGCTAGACTAGTTGGCAGAAGCCAGACTGTGCGAATGGCCTCAGGAGACTGATGCTGACTTTATGCCAATTTCAAATCTCTGCTCACTCTCCCAGTTTACCAAAAAAGCTACTTTTCCTTTCAGCCACACTGCTAAGGGCAACATGCGGAAGCCTGGTATCTGACTAATGCTTACCAAGTGTTACAAGGCTTGAGCGGAGGGAAATATGCAACCTTGTGACCCTGACTCAGAATAGCCAAACTCCATCTGCTCTGAAACTTCAAATGGTAAGAATGCCTCCATTTCTTACTGGACATATTTGGAGGTAAGGACTGGCAGTCACTCCCATCTTGCTCATTTTAAGCTGCAAAATTTTCATGAAAAAAGATTGGAAAAAAGTCTATTCTTAACTTTTCTGGGAAGAATTAAGAGTTAAAGACAACCCTCAGATTTGAAGCTTAAGTGATGTGTTGGATTTAAATGCAGTTAGGAGTCAAAAAGTAACAAAAGACTTGGTTGTACTGTGAGCTGATGAACCTTCACAGTTCAGATAGCTGCAAGAACACAAAATGTAAAAGGAGCAAATGGATCTATTTACAACATACAGGCAAAAATGTATTAACATAAGTGGTGGAATGACATATCACACATGCATGTTGTTAGGACTAAAATACCTTTGGAATTTGATAGTTCTCAGGAAGCATTTCACAACTCAAGGAGCTGCATTCAATACAGTAAAATCCTGTGAGATACTATTTCAAAAAGTAAAAAGAGACTAATCAGAGTGTTTAAAATTAGTGGTAGCTTTTCTTGAAAGGATCATATGATCACATTTTTTATCTGCAAAAGGAAACAGTGAGAATTACTTAAATATATACAGTTGGTGAACTTGTGTCTGAGACAAACAATTATAACAGCATTCTCTAACTTTCTTGGAGCATGAATCATCTTCTACAAAGTTTTCTGTGGTAAAATTGTCTTCTGTTTTAGCCATGGTAAATTCAATATTCTTCCTTTATAATTTTTTTTACACATGACTTTATCCAGGGAAAGCTCAGAAACTGCAACTACAGAACCTCATAAAACCAGAGAAGAAGAATCAACAGGTACTATAGCTTACAGCATATACAGCATATTAATCAGTGCCTGATAAAATCTTTCACAGCAAAATTGGCTATGATCCTTATGCTGGTATTTTTTGCAAGGAATCCTTATGACAGGTATATTAAAAAACATCAATGAAAACTACCACTGATTCCTCCTTAAACAAACTGACTCATTCCAAGTAAGCGTCAGTACTCCTGAAGCCATGTGTTTATACCCACACTAGAGCATGACTGAAATCTCATAGATATTTTCCCCCTGAAATATCAATATAATGCTTCTTTCGCATCCTGAATAACTAGTTTAAAAAAGAAAAAACACTAAAGGACCAGTAAGTTGCATAGGAAATACTACTAACAATTAAATATGATTCTGCAGTTTAAGTTTGGTTCAATTATTTTGTCATTTCTTAGTCTGATAGTTGTCAACTTTGTGCATCTCGTTGACTTCTTTGAATCTACCACCAGGGAAACTCTAATCATTATGTACCATCTTCACAAGATGGTGCCTTTGGCTATTGTTAGCGATCACTCTTTTTCCACAGTGAGAAATTATTTATTTATTTATTAAATGAAATAACTTCAATTCCTACAATGCTTACAAATCACTGTTAAGTAGATTTAGTATCTGTAGTATCTTTCATGTTTGGCCCTAATAAAGTGGACAATAATGTCAGAGACTTCTTCTTGTTACTTTTTAAACCATCACTTTTATAATGATATAACAATAAAAACTTGAAAAGAAATTACAAAAAAAAAAAAAAATAGGAATAACACCCCATATCACATAAAGACTTCAGTATATACACATTTGACCATCTCTATACCACTGAAGTTGAAGGAATTCTCATATTATCTAAAGCTGCAAATATCTTCAGAAATGAACGCAAAATGTTAATTACTCTCTGCCTGCTTTTAAAAATAATTTGTATATCCTCTTGGACAACAGCTGGAATGATAAGTAAAGTAAGAGCATTTGGCTTAGAATAATCTAGGAATATACTTCCATTGCTCCACACATTGCCACAGACATTTATTTTCTCCATCTATATTTTTCCAGATTTTTTCTTGTTTCCGTATTATTTGCAAAAATGTAGTCTTGTGCACTTCTTGTTCATTGTACAAGTCTTTTGTACTGAAAGACTTTCTAATCCTGTTTTTGGAGGAAGGAAAGAAGGTTGGCACTTTTTTGTTTGTTTGTTTGTTTGGGGGTTTTTTATGACAATTTAGTCAGAACATTACTGGTGACAGCCAAAGGCCCACTTACCTTCCACAAGCTCTTGTCCAGAAGCCTGTGAGCTGATAGTTGGATCTGTTTTCAAACAAAGTCTGTTTTAGATTTATCTAACTTTGCCAGTCTAAGATTTTCTGTTTTATCAGGAATTGAACAAGCCCAGTTTCATAAATGAATAAAGTTATTTTTAGCTACTTTGTTTTGAAGAGGATTTCTGGAATTTTCAACACATTTCTCAGTCAAATGTTCTTTTCATTTCTAGTTTGATACATACCTGTGCAGTTCACTTATAAGTATTTATTCCTGTCTACTCCCTGGAAAGTTAAATTTAATTATATTCATAGACAGAAAAATTAAAGCATCATGCACACTGATGAATGCAATTCACTTTGCAAATTATTTTTATGGCAATGTTAAAGAAGGTAGCAGGTATTCACTTTGCACTGATAGAACAGTTCTGTTTCTTGCAGTGGAATATTAAACAGCAAAAACATTGAGAATAACAATAATGATCTTTCTACAAAGGGTCACGTTGCTGATATGGCCACTTGGTCACACATCCAAAATAATTCACATCCAGTTCCTTTTTTATTTAATTTATGAGAAATCTAAAGAGCTCTTGGTAAGATTACATACAAATCCTACTTTTTGCACCATAAAGAGATCAGTGATTTTGGTTAAAACTATAATTAGAAAAACAAAAATGCCAAGTCCATGAGGCGGTAGTCTAAATTAAGGCACAGTAACAATTTAAAGGAAGCAGAAGGAAAGCATTATCAGAAGAGAGAGAAATCTCATAAGCTTCTTGCACTACAAATGCTGACAAGTGAAATACAAACTCATTACTTTTAAATTCCTTTTGTAGAGTGTCTTATATTTGAGGTGTTTGCTATGGCATAAAATATTCTTCTGCCAGAAAATGAGCATAATTTTCATAAACTGTGCTTTTGAAATAATTGAACATGCGAAGTACATTAGAGCATAATATTAGTTAGTCTGATTTCACGTTCTAGCAGTTGCAAGTGCAAAAGCATCACACAACAGTATGATTTATACCAAGCACATTAATACTCTTGGAATGCTTGTTAATAGTAACAAAATCCTGGCAATTTTTGTACCTACAAAGCAAATGTTTGTATGTCTTGTACTCAGCAGCCTTAAGGTGATGGACTGAAGATTTGATTCCACTTTCTGCAAAACCACATGCGGGATAGTGATTAGTAATGTTGTCTCTATGTCCTAAGTTCATGGTTGACAGGATCTACAGGGCTATTTCTGCATAACTTTCATTGGTGTAACATCTATATTCCACTCTTACTCCAAACTGACTTGAGTTAATGGCAAAAATTCTGTGTCCCTCAGAGCTTTTTCTTAGGCTCTTTGCACTATATGGAAGCAGAGGTGCTAGCTTGTTGAACCCATCAGACTGCTGCTGTATGCTTGCTTCCTAGAAGAATCTTTATAAAACAGAAGCTTTCAAGGTTTTCTTCTTCCTGTGCCCCATGCCATCAGTTAGTTTTAAATAATATCTTATGGATAAACTTACATGGTCAAAATAAGAGACTGGGTACCTGTGTGATCTGGGAATATGTAAGGGGTTTGTAACAGAAGCAGCTCAAGGAAGGAAGACTGCCTGCCTGTGGGAGTGCTCTGTAATTCTGAGACTACTGCATTAGTAAAGTCAGTAGTAGTGGACGCTTCTTACTAAATATTGCTGCTAAATATAGCTGTATTAAGTCTTCCAGACTCACCAGTGAGCAAATGTAAGAGTCTTACCTTATAAGTAATTAAAGTTACTACTCTAAAGCCACCACTCCACTACTGTCTAAATCTGGAATTTATGTGCTCGAGGCCTTAATACTGAAACTCAAGCATGTCCCCAAAACAAAGCTGTATGACAAACATCAGTGTAGGTTCACTTCATCACTGGTGATAATACTGTGACATCAAATATTTCCTTTGTAAAGAACAATACCAATAAGCTAATGCCTGAAAATTATTTGGAAGGAAGTGAGTGTAGCAGCGCAGCATTTTTACATTAGTTTGGTCTTGCACAATGCTGTCCCTCCTTTCCTTCCTGCCCAATACTATTTTAGCAATATTCAAGGTTTTCAAAAGAGGCCAGAAAACAAGAGCCAGGACTTGATTTCCATACTAGTCACAAATGGCAGCTGTAGGGCAAAGACAAAATGTTGTGATCACAATCAGTGCCTTTTTTCCTATTGAAAAGGCTCTTTCTGTATTCACAAAAGGGTAAACTCTAAGGAAAAGCACAAAAAAAGGCATTTTCTCTTCATAGTATTTCTTTGGCACAGATAAGAAGTATTTAAAGTACAGCAGATGTGCCTATGCTGTACAATGGAAATGGAGTCTTTGTAACATCTGTTTAAATATTTTTACTTCAGTATTGCTGTAATTGGACAGTGGCATGCTATCCTCATGGTTTTCTTTCCCAGAACTATGTTAGTTTCAAGTATCTAAATGTTTTACAAGATTATAATAAGATAACATAGTATTTCTTGGTTTATTGAAGGCAAAACTAAAAATGCCTTAAAGAAAGAAATTTGTACAATTTGCATATTTCCCTGGTTTATCTGCTAGCAAATATTAACTGAAGCATTTTTGGTGGATTTGTATACCATCTTCTCAACAGAAGTATGCTGTAACATCATCTCTTCCAGTGAGAAGAAAGCCCTAGAATAAATCAGTCTCTCTGCCAAAGTGAAATGAGATTGGTTAGTCAGAGACAATGTGTGCTTATACAGTGTACATCACTCAAAACTCCAAAACCTTAACTGAAAACCTAAAAGTTCCTATGTAAGTAAACCTGAAAAAGATCAACTATACAAGTGAATCAGTGCTTTGCTTTTTTTGTGTTTTCCCAGAACCATGCAGAAAGACCTGTAGTATCTGTATCCCCGATCCACATCGATTTCACCCCAGAAAACATACCAGGTTGTGTAAAATGCATAAACATAACAAAACCCTCCAAACATTTAAAATACATTACCTAAAAACTGTTTTGGCAAAGGTATGCTTACAAAATGCTGCTATTTTGAGGGGCTAAACTACTAAGGAGAGCAAACACAGCTACTTCTATGACCTCCTCTTTCCAGAGGTCTGCTAAAGAGGAAAAGGAGAAGGACGGGTGCATGTGCTTCTAAAAAATATCTAGGAGTGACAACATTTTTTGATGAGCATATGCTTCATAAGTTGACCAGTTTTAGTCCTCATGATGGGGCTGTATCACATAATCATCCCTGGGGACTGGGACAACATGAAGGCTGTTAGATATTCTGAATATCCAGTGAGGGCTGTAAGCATGCTAGGAAGGTCTTCTGAGGGCAATTATGCTGGGCTGCACTGAGAACTAGCAGGGAAGTAAAAGGATCACAAGAAATCCTGGAGTGAACTGGACCCAGAGATCCTCTTCCATGCCAGCCCTCTGAGGCACCCCCTAGGTTGCTAGAGGAAATTCTCATATGCCGTAGGGAATATGCAGTATTTTTGTCACATATAATGTGTATCTTAACAATATTAAAATTACAAAGTCTAAAATCTAGAAATGACTGGATTAAAATTATCCACAGCAAACTTATTTACGATAAGATTCCCTTTCTTTTTCGTGAGGATGCTTCTCCAGTGTAGTTGAGCAAATGGACTACACTTCCCCAGTGAACCTTTTTTCCTCTGCATTGCACATGTGTTTTGTCTCATTTAATACAGTCTGTTCAGAAACTACTGTGACCACAAGGTTAATGATATCTTTATGAACTTTTCTCTGCCCTCATCACTGTAGAATCAAGGTGCTTTTAAAATATTAAGAATTTTCACAACAGTGCTGGGAAATACATAGGTATCACTGTTGGGATGGACCCAGTAGGATGGGCTTAGAGGCTAGAGCTAAAGATGAAGCCAGACTCCTCTCAGGCATGTCCAGACACAGAACAAAAGGCACAAACTGAAGTGCAGGGAATTCCACAGGAACTTGAAAAAAAACCAAACTATAAAAGTGATTGAATAACGTAACAGGTTACATTGACTAGCAGTAGAACAAGAGCACAAAAATCAAAATATCAGAACATGTTAATATGCAGTTATTGAATAATGAAATGCAACAATGAAACCCTGCCTTGTTGGAAGCAAGTTGTGGCTATGTGAAGATAATAAAAACTTCTGGTGATTGTGCAATATTTTGTCACTTCTCTTTCTCTTTTCAGGAACACTTCCAACTACCAGATAGCTGATGAACCATTACATCAATGAGGAGGTACTTCCTTGCTGCATTTCTTGGCTGCTCATAGAAGCCCAGCTTCTTCTGCGTAGTGTCTAAGAGGTCTTTGTCTCCTGTTACTTTCCTGGTGATAACTTCATTTCATTTCTGTATCTGCATAGAATTTTCTCAATAAGATTCTTGCCCACAGTCATTGAGAAATTCAGATCCTGTAAAAATTTGAAGTCAATGTACTTCTTGCCCAGCAATCTCTTTCCAGCCTGATGATAAACTCTTACTCTCTTTCTGTGCTGGCTTCTCACTTGCTTTTTTTTCTTAGCTTTTGTTTATCTATCCTTTCCATCCTTCCACTATGTAAGAAGCATTAGAAAAATAGGCACTTCAAGATAATTTGCTGCTGTTAGACAGCTGAACATTGCTACTTTCAGGGGGCAAGGGAGAATCTGAAATGTGGAGTCTTCCTTCCTTCAGGAAAATCAGAGAATACCAAAGAAAACAGAGCATTTCTGTAAAAATTTCCCACTTACCAATTGGTTCACCTTTTTTTCTCAGCCAGAATAGATTATTATAGATGCCTCTGCTTTATTCAGGTCATTCTTGGTGTGAATTCTTTGCGAGTATCAGCCTGCAAGCAAATTCATTGTAGGTGTGTTTTCAAAGCTGTGAAAAGAAGACTATAAACATTACATATAACCTGAGGTGTACTGTGTAATTTATACCATATAAATAAATTATTAAAATTGTCTTTCTTTTTTCATTTGCCTAATTTCATAATTTGATTTTCATGGGCATATGTTGGTGCCCCCAGCAGGCTCTTAGAAAAATTAAATCTAGAATCCTGTGAACCAAACGTTACAGAAAGAATTAACTTGTTTACTGTATTATGATGAATAGAATAGCTGCATTGAATGTATATGAAGCTGCACAATGAATTACTATGTATATATGTTGTCAAGTGCAAATGTGTGCCACGTATGATCTTTACCTATAGAAGACCATGTCGCATTGTACAAGTAAATAAAAAGCTGTGAACTCTTTCATTATAGTAATTCTGTGATGCCAACTGCAGTCCTGTTCTTAGAGCAGTGAAGAACACCTATGCAAAAGGGACAGTCTCAGACTTATTAAATGTCCTGGACTTTCATTGTATGTATTTCTGAAATTATTGCTTGCAGTAGAATAATTTGTGAATTTGATCTGAATTGCACTCATAGTAGTGTATCTTCTTGACTGAAAGAATTTGCAGAAAATAATTAAAAGACTTGTTTCTTTATTCACTGCAGATCACAAGTCATTATTTCATATAAAGTCTAACTAAAAATTACATGTCCCAATTATATAGGACTAATTCACAAAGCTTTTTAGGAGTGCTTATTTTGTTATATGTATAATGTTTTACAGGTCTCAATTTTGCAAACAAGGAATCACTATGACAGCTAAGGCGCTAGAAGCTAGAGAAGAAAGGCTATTGAATTCACCTTTGACCCACATGACAGGAATTTTATTTGCCTGGAATCCAAGTACCATGGTTTTTTTCCTTTGAAAACCTCAAATTCTAAGGGGAGGTGTGGTACTCACATAAATAAAAGTGTCTACTACTGGGAAGTTGTTTCATGAATTATCACGAAGGAGCTCTGAGAGAGTGCAGTCAAATGATTTTATGCCCCATATCTCATTAATAATACAGATACAGAAATAAAGAGAAGAATTTCAATAGTGCATCAGAGTCTCGGCATTGCATCAGAACTTTGTTTTTTAAGTGTCTATGCATCAATACAAAAACACAACTGAGGAAAAAAAATAGATACATTTGATTTCTGGAACTGATTCCTAGTGGAAATGGTGAATAGACCAGGAAGAGTAAATTTCTTATAGTGATCAAGCAATGTTGAAAATAATATTTATTTGAATTTAGTCTGAAATGATGGATATTATGAAAATAAGGGTCCTAAGGAAGATCACCTCATACACACCACAAATTTTCTTGCTGAGGTATCATCTGTGAGGACATAGAAGCCATGAGGTTATTTAATTGAGTACCTTGCTCCTAGAAATTCACAGGCTTTCCCTCAGACTCCACATAGTAAAATGATGAAAACTAGGTATTTCATAATAATAAATAATAATAGTCTAATGGTTTCAATAGCATCTGTAGCAAATTTAGGGGCAGACCATGAACTAGTGCTCTTCCTGCTCAGTATATCCATCTGTATCCAGCAGAGAGAGCGGACACCAAGTTGTGAAGATAAAACTTGGCCTGAACAGTCAAAATATGCTCATCTGGCTCTGCAGCTAAGCAAAACCACCTTTTCTTTCAGCCTTTGATGAAAATCTAGGATTGCTGAAATACAGCAAAGCTGGCAGGGAAGGATAAAGGAGTAAGAAACTAGACATACAGACAATAAGAACTTTCATCTGCTTTTGTACTTTGGGTGAAAGAACGAGTGGATAATTACAATCTAATGATTAATTCCATTAGCCATGATAAGTGTGTTCCAGAGAAAGTGAGACATTTGAGCTGACAATGCAGTGTGGGTAAGGCATACTGGAGTTTCAAAGTGCATGCTTTGTGTTATAAATGAACACTTACAGGGTCAGGCCCAGAGGAAGCACAGTTGCTTTCAGGCAGTGAGGAGCTGAAATAACCTGTCAGGCTCTTGTGGGTATGTGGAAAGCCAGCCTAGCACTTCACACATCCTACTCCTATGACTGGGCGCAAAGCCAGACCCTCTTCACCACGTCTGTGATTCAGCCCCTGCTGATCAGTTTGATTTGGGTCTGTTAAGAAGCACTGATGTACTTCTGTATACTTCTGATGTACTTCTGTTCTTTCCGAACCTGGTGGGGGAGGGGTGGCTGTAACCTGCCTTCTATCAGAGGACGTTCATTTCAGAAGTTCCTCCGAATTTGTCTCAAACCGGGACACTCCCAGAATAAGGAGCAGGCTGTGTGGGTCTAGTGTGACACCAAGTTCTAGTGTCTCCTGAATATTGTACTGAAAAGCGACACAGCGCAGTCTGAGTCCCAGCCTGCCTTGTATCTTAGGCAACTGCAAAGTACTTCCCTGATATTTATCAACTTGAAATTCCTTATGCTGGCCTGGGTTCTGCATACAGAATTTAACACAATATGCTGGCGTGTCCATAAATCTAAACAATAATAAATTAACATTTATTAAATGCATTAAGGCATTGTATCTTCAAAGAACTATACTTCATCAGCTAATTAATCTTTACAATACTCTTGTGACTGTGTCATAACTTGTTTATTTATTTCAATAGACTTTCCTGTGAACTAACTGGGGAGTTATCCTGAATTAGTGAGGAGCACAGGAACAAGAAAAAGATAGAACACAGAATGATGCAGGAAGGAAAGGAAGTCCTTACTTGTTCTGCAACTCTCTTGCTAGGTTATTGTATGCTGGGTTTATTGATTAGCATTGCAGAGGAGAATCAATATGTTGCTTTACAGGACAGTTTTATTAATACATGCATTGGTTTAAAGTATGTACATCATCACATCTTTTGCAGCCCTCACAGCATACAAATCCCAAAAGAACTCACATGCAGGTTTCTCTGTCTTTATTCCACTACAGGCTGATTACTCCTTTGAAGTCCGTAGGTGCTGTGTGTGTACAACTGATAATGCATTTTGGTTCCTACAACCTTAACCTCACTGAATGTGGCACTGCTCTATTCCAAACATGGATCACAGTTCTGTCAGTCTCAATCTTGCTCCCAAGACTTCTGTGTGATACATGAATTTAAACTACTGCTTGAGGTAGAATTTATGTGCTCATTCTGGACTTATACTTTTTATATTGGCTTCCATGTAACAATACAAAACATGCTTAAAATCAGCTTAAGTGAAATTATTACTGCAGTTACTTGAAACTTTTTGAAGTTTTTGGTATAATGAGTGGGATAAAGAGTTTTCCACAGTAGCTTTCCTTTGTACCCCATTATTGTGTAATCTTAATAAACCAAATAAATAATTTTTTTCAAGCTCTAATAACTATGATTTAGTGTCTTGGTTCAAGTTTTTCACAGCAAGTTTCTATTTGAAGGTAATTTTTTTTCTGGAAAATTTTAGCAAGATCTCATTGGCCATATTTGAGTAAATGTGAGAGAATGAGTATTTGTACGGGCCAGAAAAAACAAAGAAATAGTCAAAGTAGTAAATTCAACATGATTTGCCTTATGTCCCATAATGCAAACAGCAGTTTGGACCCTACACAGTTGAACTCTTACTTTTACAGGCATGGGATATCTTGAAGACTGGCTGATTTAATGTTTGCTGTGGTTTAAGAGCTTCTTAGGGCATGGCCCTGTCACTCCTTTGTAAACTGTGGAAAGTTAAAAGACCAGTTGATCTTTCACATACCTCATCTGGAAATTCTCCATTTCCCAGCAGCAATCTCCATTGAAAGCAGTTGCCATTTTAATTTTTTGGCTCCATAATCACATCTCACAAATTAGATTCTAAAAAGTCCCATTAGCCTTCTGTTCAATAAGGAGAAATTAAATCTCTAATATCTTTTTGGTCATCTTTTTTTTTATACAAGTGTATAGCTTAGAAAGGCAATGAAGAATGGGCACTGTGAGGCAGCAGGAGGAGGTACAAACTAATGAAGTGTGCTATAGCGTTTTCCTTCTAGTATATGTTCTCACAAGCGAATGGGCACTTGACCCCATTAACATAAGGCCAATACTCCAAAATTATGTTTCCTAGGCTTGTTATGGTCTGAATTCTTAAGAGTCACAGGATAATCTGCATTCTATTTGACTTGCCATGTGAGCTATATAATGCTTATTTGGTACCTTTCATCTCAAGAGAACATGGAGTGTCCTGGGGCCTGGGATTTCTGATTTCAATAGTCAGGGGCTCCTGACATTTCTGCGCAGTTTGGAGACTCTTTGGTTGACATAGGCTAATACTTGAACTATTCAAATATTTATTCCTTGCTGTCTAAGTTTCTCTGAGAAGTTCCACTGATGTCTTAATCAGAAAGCTACGTGATTGCTCATAATACAAGTGCCAGAGTTAATTTTGGCTGTCTTGCTCTAATTGCTCTCTAATTGGGACACTTCTGAATGAAGTATGGATGCAAGCAAGGTTCCTAGTTCACTCTCGGCATGTCTAGCTTACACTATCCACAAAGTGTGAAAGTCTCATTTAATGGTTACTCCACAAAAAGATACGCATCTCTGAGTGGTTGTCTGCCGACAGCCAAGCACTGTGAGCAACATCCCCTTTCTGCCAACACGCACTGCGTTCCTTGCAATCCGAAGTACTGGTAACTACAGAGGGCTGTCCCAGGGCAGGGCCGTTGCTTGGTCAAGGGTAGGTTCACGGCACCGAGATAGGTTTTCAGAAGTGGCATTGCTGGAAATAACTCCAGAGGGCCCTCCCGTCCCCGCTCAGGCGTTTTTCTGCCAGCCCCCGCCTCCGAAGGCGGCGCCGCTGCGGCGCCCTCACGGCGGCCTCGGCTGCCCTCTGGCGGCCGGGCCGGGGCGGCTCTGCGGGCCCGGGCCGCCGCTGCCCGGCGCGAACCCGCCCGGACTGCCCTGCGCGGGGTGTGTGCGCCTCTCACAGCCCGGGAGAACGCACAGAGACCTCCAGCTAGGAGCCACTTCTGGGGTCCTTCCCAGGCCTGACGCCAGTTCAGAGGAAAGGGCATCTACTGCAGCGTAAACTGGTTGACGGGAGAAAGGGCGTAAGGGCTGCCTTGAGTGATTGCTCTAGAAGGAAAACCGTAATTACGTGGAATAAAATCATGAATGTTTTATAATGGGAGTAGAAAATTAGTGAGTTTTATTGATTCATCTGTAATGTACATACTGTGCTATAAATCATTAATATGACTGAGAATTTAGAGTTTCTTACCTTTCAAGCTCTTGTTCTATTGGCTCTCAAACACTTGCATATTGACAAATGAATAGCATTGATTTTCCTCGAGCAGATTGATTGCATAGATGCAGAAAATTCTAATTTTTTTCCTCATGGACGATAGCAAAGGAAGAGCTGCAGCTTTGATCTCACTGACCGGCAGCCTCTTCTATTCCTCTGGCATGCACTTTAAATTTTTTTTTTTTTTTGAGGCAAAATGAAAGAATTGCCTTTTGTAGCATTCCCCTCTGCTATGCCAATTTCTTAGCTGTATCCATTTGGCAAAAGGGATCTTTAGATACATTTCCTTAGATTTTTCATCATATTGTTCACTATCCCAATGTCAACAGTTATTTCTTTTAAAGTGCTAAAGAAGCTCTGGCAGCAATGCAAACAACTAAAACGCAGATGTGAAATGTGAAGTAGAACACGTATTTAAGAAAATTACTTGGTACAACCAAAGAAATTGCAACAGAAGGCAGAGAATATAGCCCATGGAGAAGTCTGAAAGGCACTGGCAGATGATCACCATATGGATTAATCATTGGTCCCTACACTGTAGAGCAGAGAGGAGTTATGAGCCTGAAGGAAGGCACAGTTTTATTTTGCTATCAACTACATGTAACCCCAAATATCCTGCTGAGATTCATAGAGCTTCCTACCCTTCTTGCAAGCTACTCAAGGCAATTTGTGTTGACTGTAAGTGGAAGCTTATGGTCATACACTGGTTACTTGGGAAGATACTGTCTAGAACCTGAAACAATTTGAAGAAAATATTTCATAGAAAATACTTAACGTAGAATTTGCAAAACAGGGAGACCTGCTGCTCTGAATTCTTTCCTCTTGCTCATCAGTTTTAAAATCATGTATACATTAGTATAATTAAAATCCCTGCACTTTGCAGGCCACCCTAGCACAACAGAAGGGTGTGGCTGTGTTCCACTGTACACTAGGCTCACCTCTCTCATGCTATGTGTTGGGTTCTTTCCAAAGGCCAAATCCTATTCACAGGCTGTGCTGCCCAGTTCATTTTTCACCTACAAAAAATGAGAGGCTTTAATACACAGTTCCATGGGGGATGACAGGATGGACAGCAGACTGGAGGAAGGCTCCAGGAAAAATCCTGAAATGTGGACTGCACGTTCCTTCCACTCACCTTCAGTGCGTTTACTGCCGGGGGTGGGGGAGACGGCACAGACACACAGTGCTCTGGAGTGCTGATAAAACACTCCTGAGCTGCTTATTTCGATCGAAACGCTTGTATTGCCCCTCCAATTCAAACCCAGTCAAGGACATCTCTGGTGAAGCAAGGGCAGTGATCAGTAAGCCGGGTTCAAGTGTGGGCACTGAGGCGCTCACGAACGCGGCAGGGGCACAACACCTTTTAGAAGGGGAGTGACTTCTTTCCGCGCCCTCCCCGGGCCGCTCCCTGCCGGCTGCGCTGAAGCAGGGCCGGAGTATCTCGGCGGCCCCGGGTCGCAGCCCGGGCGCCGGCGGACGCGTGAGGGCGGCGGACGGACCCCCTCCTCCGCTGCGGGGGGGCCTGGGCGAGCCCATCGCGCCGTGCGCGCAGGGAGGGAGCGAGGACGGACGGACGGACGGACCGACCGGCGCGCGGGCGGGGGGAGCCGCCGCCAGCCGGGTGCGCGGCAACCTGATCCCGGTCCAACATGGTCGCCGCTCACGCCTCCCATTCTGCGTCCTCCGGCGAGTGGATCGCGTGCCTGGATAAAAGGTATCGGCATCTTCCCAGGAGCGGCTGCGGAGGGATGCTGTGTGTATGCATGTATGTGTGTGTGTGCGCGCGCTGACACCCCCCCTCAGATCCTGCCTTACATAAGGAGCGTGCAGGTGGGAAGCAAAACGCCTGGGGGAAGCCAGGGCGGCGGGCAAGGATGAAGGCTGGAAATACTCCAGGCAACGGAGAGGACGGGCAGTTCCCCCGGGGGTTGCTGCTCCCCGCCGGGAAAATACTGCACGTGGTGGAGGAGGGGGAGCTCCGGGGCGGGGAGAGGGCCCGGGGCTGCCAGCCGGGGACCAGTCGTTCGGGGCCATGGCAGACCCGCTGCATTCTGCCCTCGTCCGCCCTCCGCCTGCCCTCACGGCGCCGCAGCGCACCGGCCGCTGCCTCCCCTCCCCTCCCCTCGGCACACGGCCCCCGCCTCCCTCAGCCGCTGCACAGCCCCCGCCCAGCATCGTTGCAGGGCGGGCGGGAAAGGACAAGTCCCTCTTGTCGCCGCTGCGGCGCCCCGGGGCCCGCGGGTCTCCCCCGGCTGCGGGTCAGGTGCAGGTGGGCGGCGGCACCTCGTGGTTGGGAAGCACGGCTGGCTACGTGTGCTCAGAGGTGGTGTGCGCGCTGCCAAAAATACGGGCAAATTATTATTTAAAAAAAAGAAACATTAAAAATTCTCTGGAACGCTTTCTCTCGGGTGCTGCAGCCCAAAGTCTCGCAATGTCGAGTCGCGTGGTGGGTGGTTTGAACGCCCTGTGCTCTATTCGTACCTTCGATGCCTGGATTAGTTGAGAAGTCATTTGATGTCTGAACACTCATTGTGTCTCTTGTAGTCCAGGAGTTTAATTAACAGAAATGTAGACCATAGATACCCTATGCGGCTCAGAACAAAGCTGTTGGAGAGAATTCCCTTACGTGGTGTATGGCAGTTTGCTGAGCATCGTGAGCCAGCTTTTGACAGGTGGTGCCATTTGGGGCTGTGCTGTGGAGAGAACCCTTTGTGCACATAGAAGGAACCTTCCCCTTCTCGTGGTTTCTCCCCTTTCCGGGTAACCTCCTAGTCTTGTGGGACTGCACTTCTGATTAGGTTTTCTGTAACAGTCCAGGTAGCAAACCATAAGTTAATGAAACTTTTGGTCTAGACACCTACCACAGATACTGATCCCCCTCTGTAACATGTAACTTAAAAGAAGACTAACCTCTTAGAGGTCAAATAATGTGTATAAATGTTGAAAGCACTCATAAAGTAATAATGAACATAACTGTTGATGGTAATCTAGCCATCTAAAAACCACCGTGAGGCCTATCTGTAAACTGACATTGAGTAGAGGTGAAGGAGAGTATGAGTCGCACTACTTTCAGGTAGGTGATCCTGTCATTTCTGTTTTCCTAAATGCAATACACTGTGAGATCTAATTTGTAAACTAAAATTCAGGGCTTAATGAAGTACATAGCCTTGGGGAGTAGATGGTGTATTTAGGAACAAATATGTGAGGCATTTCATTTAGAAATCTCTCTGTCATTATTTTGTATGAAAATTAATAATGCTGGCCCCTTCTGTAACACAAATTTCATTAGAGCTATTAAGGTGCAACTTTTCTTTCACTTTTTGTTATTTGGAGTAAGCTAGTAGCACCAATTTGTTGAGTGGAAAGAATCAGTTCCGAGTGCTCTTAAGAATCGTGGCTTACCCTTTCCCAGAAGGCAGTCTGTATGTAGGACAAACCCATACATGAAAGACCGTAGGTTTTTTCCTGGTCTCTGCTATGCTCTGCTTTGTGATCATAGGAAGTACACTTACGCATTTTATTCTGTTTTTCCATCTAAAAATGTAGATAAAGTGTTTTTAATTAACTTACACACTTATATTCCTAAAGTATATCTATTTTCTCTAGAAAATCTTATCAGTGTACTCATTTGAATTATGATCAATTTCTATGTATTTTAAGCCTTTTGAAAATTGTATAGCATTTTTTATCCTAGGTGTGAATTCTGTGAATATGGAATCATTTAATGAGTCAATTCTCTATAGAGTACTGTGTGTTTTTACTGAATAATAAATAGAGTTTTAGTATGTTTTAGTCAATGAATATATTTCCAGGAGGAAGACAGTTCTAAAACTAGTATGCTTTAGAATGTTAAGTGAGCCTCAACAAAGACAATTAAAATAACATGAAATATGGATTATCCAATATAATTATGTAGGGAAAAAAAATTAATTCGAAAGGGAAATAGCAAAATACATAATGTATAGAAATTATGTATTTTGTATATGTTCTTCAGGTTTTTCCCCAAATCATGTGTCAAAGTGGAACTACTAACATATAAAATTAGAGCACATATGAAAATGAAGAACTGCCAAAATGTTACGGGAGAAATGTTATTACTGTGTAGGGTACTGTGTGCTGGGACTACCAGTGCTTTGTCCATGCAGCTTCCATGTGTAGTTACTGGCCACAAAAGTCAAAGATCCACGCTTATAAATCAAATGCATGGGACACTATTTATATATAAAGGCACAAGTGTAAAGGTAAGGAAAATTTCAGAACACTGTGCTCTATCAAGAAAATTTTATTTTTACAGGAGAGAGAATCAGCAGTGAGCAAGTATACATCCTGGTTATACCTGGATATGTAAATAACTTTTCCTTTCCTCTTAAGGAAACTGGTCCTTTTACATTTGAAGTAGTAGTTGCCTTACCACTGATTCCTTAGGGAGCAGAAGTATCCCTGTAATCTTAGCACTTTTCTGTATGTCTGCTCTGCACGTAATTAGAAAATGGTCACTGATTTTTGCATGTGTGTATAGTTAAGTTAAGAAGAATGTCTTCTCTCTTCTCATGTGTTCTTTCACACCAGAAACCATCTAACCAGGAAATTTCCATGGTGACGTATGTTGTATGAATGGTAGAGAAAGTATTTTTTACATAACTATTATTCTTCTAAACCTGATCACATTTATGAATTCAGTTAATTGTTTTAATTCGATTCAGATGCAAACTTTTAGGGATGTAGAGTGTGCACAACTGCTAGAGATCGCAGGATTTCATGCCTGGCTATGCTATCTTGTGTTTTTCTCTGAATTAAATGCAACCTTCAGCGCCTTAGCAGACTAGGGGAGTGGATCACAGGGCATAGCATGTAACTTCACTAGCCTGTTGTGCTAAGAATGTTATGATCTTTGCCTAACGACTTATAAATTATTTAAGTAGGAATGGGCTTTTCAAGGACATATTGTACATACTGAGCCTTTGTCATCCATGTTAGTCTTGCATCATGTATGTCTAAAAAAACCAAAATAATGCATACTGGGTAGTATCTCACACCTGTTCCTCCCACAGATTTGAATGTAAATTCATGTTGAAGCTGCATAACATAACAGCAACATATTTGAATCAGGATTTGTTTTTTTAGTTCAGTATAACATGTATTTGAGATGCAAGCTTTGTTTGCTTAGTAGTAAACAAGGGGATCCCTTTTGAGCATACAGATAGGCTAGAATAAAGAATTGATATTCTGAAAGAATTGTAAAATAATTCATTGTAAAATGCTTCTCGTCCTCGATAACCTTTAATTATGTCAAAGATAATGGTATATAAATTTATAATCAGGCAATATTATGAATAGAGTTGCTTTGTGATGCTATTTTATTTTAAAATATATTTTTGTGCATTTGGTAAAACTTACACTGTCTTCTGTATGAATTTCTCCCTTGCTTTTTATTTGTAACAAATCCTTAGGAATATGACCATTTTCATGTGGTTTGGATCGGAACAGAGTCATGGACATATACTGCAGTTCCGGTTGGCTTGTGTGCTTCATGTTTTCTCTCTGTGTAGTGTGTGACTAAGCTGGTATATGCTTGGATCAAGCCTGTGTGGGGATATAGCAGCAGAAGGCACTGCAGTGGTTGTGGAAACTCAGAGACAGAGCTGTGCAGACATAACCTAAGTGCGTTCTAGCGCTCATGTGAGGGTACAGTCTTCTGAGAGTGATGGATAACAAATTTATCTTTCCACATCATGCACCTCATTTTTCAGTCCAGCGCAAAGGTGCAGTCTTTGATAAATAATAAAAAAGCCTTTTTCCTTTCCATATTGTCTTAGAGAAAACAAAATACTTGTTAAGTTTGTAGGTCTGTGCATTTTATCAAATATGTGAATTCAGATTAAATCCTAGCGAGAGCAGGAATTGTATTTTAAACAAATTCAAGGTGTTTTACTCTTGGCTCTCAAAGTCAAAGAGCCTTACAGCATTGCCTGGAGCAGAGAGCTTCAGTATTGTCCTGCTCTCACTAAGGGAAGATGGTATATTGGTACTGGTATTTTTCTGCATCCTACAGCATTGTTTTTCTGCATGTCAGGAAAGGACAGGAGAAAGTACAGGGAGCACAGAGAAAGGATCTGGTTTAAATGGCATTACTTGGTGCTGTCTTCTTGCTCATGTTTCACATATTTTCAAGTATATTAAATTCACTAAATGGTCCATGGTAGTGGTTACTGGTACTTTCCAGCTCATAGAGTTTGCTTTTGCATTTTTGCATTGATGCTTCAGTTTTAACCCAATGATGAACTCGTTTTATTTGTCTGTTCTAGTGTTTCAGCTGTTTTCTACAAAGAGTCTCACCAGTGGAAGAAATAGATCCATCTGCTCATCTTTCGTGGGCTGTTCATTGCTGTCTGAATTGAAATACTGCTGTTTTAAAATGTTAAAAAGATCAAGGGAAGGAAATTCGTTCAGTTAGGGCAGGATTCAGGCTTTTGAACACATTTTGTAGAAATAAACATTTAAAAATTCTGGAGGCATATTGGCAAAGAAGGTAAAGCCACATATATTCTGGTTTTTCTTTCTCAAGTGTCAAACCCACTATGAGAAAGACCCTAAAAAAAAAGGACATATGGTAGCAGAGAAAGTAATAGGTTATAGCTGGATTAACTTTATAAAAGCAAACCAAAAAGCTCCAACTCGTTCCTTTCTTCTAGGTTAACAAGTCTTTCATAACGTACTACATAAACATTCAAATACTTAATCTTAAAAGCATCAAAACAGGTTCTTTTATAAAGCTATGTATACTACACGTGAACAGAAATACTTTGCCCAGATCACGTATGTGAAGAATTTTAAGACTTTTCCTCTGTCTGTATTTGAACTTTTGAGTTTGAGTAGTTTGCATTTAAAAATACAAAAGAGAATTATAGAATGGCTTGGGTTGGAAGGGACCTTAAAGACCGTCTCATTCCAACTCCCCTTGCTGTGGGCAGGGCCACCTTCCACTAGATCAGGTTGCTCAGGGCCCCTGGCAACCTGGCCTTGAACACTGCTGGGGATGGAGCATACACCGTCTCTGGGCAACCTGTTCTTGTGCCTCATAACCCTCAGAATTAAGAATTTATTCCTAATATCTGATTTCAACCTACCCTCTTGCAGTTTAAAACCACTACCCCCTGACCTGTCACTACACATCTTGTCCCTCTCCAGCTTTCTTGTAGGCTCCGTTACGTACTGGAAGGTGCTCTAAAGTCTCCTTGGAGCCTTCTCTTCTCCAGGCTGAACAACAACTCTCTCAGCCTGTGTTCATAGTAGAGGAGCTCCAGCCCTCTCATCACCTTCATGTCCCTCCTCTGGGCTTGCTCCAGCAGGTCCACATCCTTATTATGCTGGGGGTTCCAGAGCTGAATGCGGTGCTCCACATGGGGTCTCATGAGAGCAGAGTAAGCGGGGAGAATTATCTCCCCAGACCTGCTGGCCACGCTGCTTTTGATCCTGCCCAGGATGTGGCTGGCTTTTGGGGCTGCCAGCACTGCCAGCTCATGTTGAGCTGAACAGCTTTATGAGGATAGACTTCAGGCAGATTCACTTTATAATCGTCTTTTGCAGATAGTCAAGCAGACATTGTCAAGAAAATTGTTTTATCTCTATAAAATACGTTCCTGAAATCTTCACATCCAGATAAGGAGGGGTAAAATAATCTTTAAAAAAAAGCCTTATTGACATAATTGAGTAGAAATGTGTAACTAGCGCCGATGCTGTCACTTATGTATGTACGCTGCCATGTTGTGTTGAAGAAGCAGAAGATAGATGACATCTTGTGTGAAAGCATTACTGCCCGCTAATCACTTACTATGCTCTGAAGAGGCAAATTAGTAATATAAATAAGAAGGCATTTTGGGTTCAAAACAAAGCAGAAAGGCTTGTAGGGTAGTGAAAAATAAATTACTCTTGCTTTTCATCCCTTCCTAATAATTTATTTGGTAGCCCTGCTTTCCAACTCTCAAAGTGCACCCCTCGCTTTGGCTACAGTGAAATGAGATGTCAGTACAGTTTGACTTCAAGTTTATTTTAAATTGAGTGGGGTAGTCTAGGGGAGGACGTGCTTCACTGGGATGGAGTCGTAGATTTTCTACAACAAGGGTGGCCTTGCCTTAAAATGCTTTTTTACTCTAGCTCATACATCTACCAAATGAGAGCTGAAGAATCTTAATCAATTTAATATAGTTGTTCACACTTTGAGATTAACTTATGATCCTAATTCCATACATTGGTCTTTAGATTTCAGGAATGGGTACAGGACAGAGGCTTTAGCAGAAAATGCAGTGGTAGCTGAAGACTCACTGAAATGTGTTTTTTGACTTTGTTTGCTCATGGATATGAGATTGTAACTCTGCAACATCAGCAGTGAAGGGACACTTCAGTAGCATCAGCATCAATCTGATAGAACGGCACAGAAATAAATCTGCACCAGCAGTAGTTTAGCAGAGGAGGACTAAGCTCAGTGAGACTTACAGTCTCAGACATGAACAACAGTGGTGATCCCAGAAAAGTGACATTAGGTACTCTGATAATGTATGTGGAAAAGTCTTTCCAAAGGCTTTTGGAGCCATATTGGGAGTGTAGGGATATTCCTTGGGTTTGACTTTTGCAGCCTATCTTCCTGTTCTGGGGAATGGTTCCTCTCTGGATTAATAGCATTGCCTTTTTAAAGCATGACTACAGTGAAAATAAAACTTGAATAATTCTCCATCTGCTATCAGTAGTACTTTTCTATTAATAGGTTGAATCATTAATGTTCTAAGGACTATGTTATAACATTAGCTGTTTCAGTATTACTCCAAAGTATGCTTTACAAAAAACAAGTTTACAGTAAGATAGTTGTGATGAAGAAGAAAATGTGTGTTGTCCTGTCCTGTTTATGTTCTAGGTTAGGCAGCTTGTACTTAGGAAACAGAAAACAAAATTTGGCATCATAAATAGATTAATGTTAAGTTAATGATAATTACAAGTTATAATGATGATAATTTTGTTAGAAGATGCTTTGTAAAAAGTGGTCAGACTTTGCCTGAGTTTTGCAGCCCTGTGGAAAAGCAGTTAATTGATGCCATGGTACATTATTTTCAGTAAGTAATACTTGGCTTTTGAAACCAGATTCATTGCTATAGATTATAAACACTTAGTAGAAATGAGTTTGAGTGCTACTAATACCGCTGTTACACTGTAGTCTGAAATTTTACGCAGGCAAAATTTCTTGTGCTCCTAAGGACAAGGGCCACCTCAGCTTGGGACACCTGTTGTTTATTCCTTACTCCTAAACATTGAAGACATTTCCCAGGAGCTCTGAAAAAATCCAAAGGCGTCTTGTTGTCAAACAAGTTGAATCTTAGTTAATTTTTTATGAATAAGAATTCATGATCTTAACCAAACAGGTAAATCTTGAACTGGGTGTTTGTGTCTTGTTTGAGAGACATGAATAAGTTGTTACTCTGGGGTGCAGTTAAGATTCCTTGCTGGCTGCTGCCCCCTTTTTTTTTTTTTTTNGCTGGTCCCCCCTTTTTTTTTTTTTTTTTTTTTTCCATAAAACACAGCTGGAAGAGAATGTATCTTTTCTAAGACTGATTAATGGTTAAATCATTCCCTGAAAACCTCTCCCAAATTCTAGCTTTGTCTCCCAAATGCACTGGATCAAAATGAGTCCCTTCCCAGTAAAAATATTTGTGGAAATGTATTTGCATGCAGTAATATTAAATCCAGTATGTTTTCAAGAAAGGTTGTTGGAACAAATGACTTGCAGTAATGAACTACTAAGAAACGTTATAAGGAATATAACGATTTTGGGACCTCCAGTTCGTCTGAACTAGATGGAAACCCCATCTCTTGAGCAACTCTCAGGAAAAAATGCTACACAGCCTATGAATTAAATCCCCCCAAAACTTGTCCTTTAGACAGGATCAGAAGTGGAAAAGGTTTCTGCACTTACGTTTCAGAAAGAGCACTGGGACAACAGTGTTGATTAACCTGATGCATACTGTTTTCTGATGCTGTTTCCTTTTTCCGTATCTGACTGCATCAAACTGTTAAAACCACTGAACACTAAGATCCTGTAGTCAGTTCTATGCAAATGAATTGAATGACTCAAATCAAATGCTATGAGCAGTTGTAGGAATGAAACAGTCTCAGATGCAGTTTTTCTAGGAAAAGGGGATTTTCTGAGAATAATCTCACCTTTTTGACTTGTTGGGTTTTGCTGTTATTTTTGAGAGTCCATAAATTAAGGTAGTCAGTGTTTCAAGAGTTAGTGTAGTTTGGGTAGGGATCTTGTATAAGCAGGTTTTAAATCTGTTTGCAAGCTGCACCTCCTAATCTTCTTGAAAGGATTTTGACAAGAGAGTTAATGCTTATTAGTACTTGTCAGCTAGTGCACAGTCAAGAAAAAAAGAAATGGGTGAAAAATCTTACTTGAAATATTTCAAAAGGGAGCTGTTGCAGTTGATTGTAGTTTGAAGTAGTAAGAGGATATCACTGTGATGTAGAAGCAACTGCATACACCAGAGAATTATTATTCTCATCTGTAGTTAATAAGGGTAAATTGGAGTATAAATGAGGGTAGAGATTTAATCCCTCCTAGACATAATTTAGTAAGAAAGATGAGATACAGGGATTCAATGCAAGTAGGATCTGGCTTTCTTCACTGAGGCAAAGATTTGGATTCCTTAAAGTCTTTGATTTCAAAGAGGAATCTTTAAAAAATCTTGTTGGAAGGAGTGCTTGTGCCGTGGGTGTAACAATAAGGTGAATAAAGATACGTATTTGTGAACTTAGTCTTTGTTCATTGTAGCTACCTTTGTTCATTATGAGCTCGTCCACTGGTGCAAAGGACATTTTTGTCAGTAAAATTTACTAGCAATATTTGAGTGAGTGATAGGTCTGATGATTACTAAGTTATCTCTCTTCTTGTTATGCCTCTATACATGAATAATTTCTGCATCTGATCCGGCATGATGTCCTAGGAAAATTCTGGTTTTTCCTGTCCTTAGTGATTGGTTTTTTAGTCCGTTATTAAATTTTTTTTCTAATGCTGTTAGCTGGTGTTTGGCTTACCTGTTGTTTCATAATGTTTGATAAGCACGTTTGAAGTGTGTTACAGAGCTAATTCCCTTTCGTTTCATATATGTGTAGTCATATGCTGAACCTGCTGAACTGCTGGTCTACATGCTACTTTGTTCTAGAGAATTCTACAATTTTATTTTTTCTTGAAATCTTGGGGGTTTTTTTAAGGTGGTGTTGTCATAGATTTTATATATTTTAAACATTTGAATTAAAACTCTTGACTGTTACCAATGAAAAATTAAGATTCTTGCTTGCATATTTCATTTGTTCAGCACTAAGGGACAGAAACTTCATGGAAGAGAATATACTTATGAAAGTTGTCTTTCTTCCTGGCAAGTGAGAAGAGGAAAGTTAGTTTATACTCAGTAAAATGCAGAAGAGAAGCTTGGATATAGGAGTTACTGTTGGTATCTAATGCTTTCCATGTAGCCAAATAGAGAACATCTGTTTTGGTCACTGATTCCACAGACCTCTTGTGTGTTTGGACGTCCGTTTGTTAATGTTCCCTTACAAACCTAAAACTATGTTATCATTCTAAGGTCTTTAGGACAAGGACTGTATCATCTTATATACTTCTCCAGTGATGCTACATCAGGACTATGGTGCTAAATGGGATTCTGGATGCTACCTGTGTTGAAATGATAAGAAGCATGCTCAGGTTGATAAAGGGCAGTTGTTAGGATATCTTGGAAGGGCTTCATTATGTAGTTGTGAAATGCATTTTAATTGGTTTATATTATAGTGTGATATTTAATGCCAAGATTTTTAAGTGCGGTGTGTGCCTGTGGGGTTGTTTCTCTGATAAAGCCGTTGAGAATGTTGTCTTTTGTTTTCTTGCAGGCCTTTGGAACGTTCTAGTGAAGATGTAGATATAATATTCACACGACTGAAAGAAGTGAAGGCTTTTGAGAAATTTCATCCAAACCTTCTCCAGCAGATATGTCTCTGTGGATATTATGAAAATCTGGAAAAAGGAATCACATGTAAGAGTTTCATATGATTATCTGTTTTGTGTAGATAAAATTGGGGGTTAGGCTGTGATTGTCTTTAAGAGATCAGTGAGAGCAGAATCGATGGAATATTTACAGTCACAGTCATGGGGCAAGGCAGGACTAAAGTGCTGCTTGTTGTACAAATGCAGTGTGTAGTGAATCTATGGTAACAAGACATGCAGTTAGATATAAGACTCTACCAATGTTCTGTTGGAAGACTACAAGCCAGTCATTGGACTTAAGCCTCATTCTTCCCCTGTAAATGTATTATTGATTGCTTTTGCTAGTGCTTTATGCTGTCAGGGGCAAAGGTATCAGCGAGGCACATCACTGATAGCATGTGGTTTCCAGGCACCCTGGCTAGCACAGGCCAGACCTGCAGAGCTGCAAACTGCTGCGGGGTGCAACAGCTCCGTGCCTGCTCTGGCAGCCCATGGGCCAGATGTATGTGGACACCTGTGCTTGGTCTGTGAAGCTGAGATGGAAATAAGTGGTAGTCCTGTGAGGGGAATGAGTACCAGGGGAATAACTGATGAAAACCTGTGGTATTAGTAAAGTCTCAGAAACACCTCAGGTAAATCTGGCATGCAGCACTGGGCTTTGCTTAGAGTAACAGGGATTTTGATGCTCTATAATCACACAGCTGGAATGCCTGGACATCACAGTCTTGCAGTTGCTATTCAGCCAGAACTCTTACTGAATTCCATGGTAGCTGTGTCTGCATTGGAAGATTATGAATTTCAAAGGGACATTGTTCAGAAAACTCTTTTCCTTGTTTGTTTTGTTTCTTTGGTTGATTAGTTAACTAAGAGAACAGTAGAACAGAAGCAGACTGGGGAGATGAGTGAAGCGACGAGTGAAGCAATTCTATGTGCTTTCACTGTTTCCATAGTGTATTGACTAGTTTACTAAAATATGTGCTTTCCAGTGTCATTGAAAGTATTACTGTAGTAGTAAATAAGTAATCTCATATGGCAAATTGTATAGTGCCAGCAGTGACTGCAGTAGTGGAGTAATATGTGGGAAAATGTTTGTTACTGTTGCTAAACTTAAAGTGATAGCTCTGATTTACAAAATTTCATCTCTCCAGTATTCCGTCAGGGTGATATTGGGACGAATTGGTATGCTGTCCTGACAGGATCACTGGATGTGAAGGTGTCTGATACAAGCAACCACCAGGTAAAATAGATTTTTCATTTAAACCCTCCAGTCAGTAGTACAAAGAAAGAATATCACTTATGGTGAGGTAGATAACAACACATTCTGTACAGATGTTTTGTCATATCACAAGGATGTATATGTTTCTCTGAGTCTCTTTTAGTCTCAGTTGTCCTTAGTCTAAGGAAGGCAAATCATGCCATTGATTTCAAGAAACTGAAATGTAATGCTCTGGAAACGGTCTACATTTTAATGTGAAACAAGACTCCTCTGTCTTTTCTAAAAGTGCTACTGAGGTTGTGCTAAAGATCTCAGAGTTGGTAATTCATTCCCTAGAAATATTTTAATCCCCTTCCTGTTCAGAAAGTTCAAACCAAACCCACTAAGTGCAGTCTAATAACAGCATAATGCAGTCTCCACTGTGGAAATGGGGAAGTATTGTAGTAATAGCAGACTGTTGGAACTGCTGCCATGTTGGACAAGAAGCCTCTGGGTAATACCTATTCAGTGTTAAGAAACAGAAGAACAAGTAGAATTCTCCCCAAATTTCAAGTGGTTTCTCAGTACCTTGGTGCTCCTGGATTTATAAAATTTAGAGTAAATAAAAATCCAAAAGGATGAGATGCTTCTCATGGAAGGAGTCTATCTCATGGATGGATACTATTTCATGGATGGAGTCTGCCATCCATGTTGTCTAAAGTCGTGCTGAGAAGTCATGCCCTTGCTGCTTGAGCTTAGTCTTCTGGGAAGGCATCCTGTCCATTCCCTGCTCCCATGTTTGAGATCTGCGATTGTCCCATGATGTAGCTCAGCATGGGGTTGTACCTCTGGTATGGGACTCGTTGTGCCTTCATGTGAATGGTATAGCTACCCAGGACCTGATAGAGACCACTACCCATTTTCCCCAGCTGGATTGAATGGGGTGGTGATTGAACAGGGGATGGTGGTGGTGTACTCTTTGCCCAAAGTTTGGCTGATTGAGGAAAGTTTTTTGCTCATAGCAGAAATTTTTTTTTTTTTTTTTTTTTTTTTTTTTTTTTTTTACTTTGTTGAGCATCGCATCACCAATGAAATTGGGTCAGAATGCAAGTCAAGGCAGTGTGTGAGTACTGGGTCTTTCTACTTCCTGCAGTAGAACGATAGATGCAAAAGGAACTTCTTTCATATCATTATTTTTAGCAACCTCTTCACTGTACTAAGTAGAGATTGATTGAGAGTGTAATTAGCTTAATTTGAGCAATTCTTGGCATGGCCTGGCTGTCATTGGTATTGTCACAATTTGGAACGGTACTGGGCTCTTATGAGACCCTTTTCTGTGCAGGTCTAAAGCAATCAGGATTTCCCGGTGTTTGCCAAAAGATGGCACTAAACTGTTGTTAAGAATCAATGCTCTTTTACTGACTCAGAAAGGAATACATCTGCACAATCTGGATGTTAAATTAAGAATCTGTTTGGAGTGTCGATCTGTTCCATTAGATGGAGTATGGAACACTTCAGTTTTTTAATGAATATAATGTAAATATTTTTTTCTGCTTGTTCAGGTTAACTTCATTTTCCTGCCAGTAGGAAGCTATTGAACTGCAATTCATGTAATTCTAGTTCTAGAAATTATATTCTGCAGTTACTTCTTACGTCACGTTTCCTTCTCACACGAACAATGAATTTTTACCTGAATTTTTACCACTGCCTAGTTGCCATAGAATACAGCCTCACTGCCAAAAGGATGGCAGCCCATGCATTTACCATTCCTGTCTGGATAATTTTGATGTTTGGGAACTCCTAAATACTATTTGAGTCCAACATTTTCTCTGTTTTGCTCCAGCTTGGTGTTTATACCATGTCCCTCCTTGTCCATTCTTGGTCTCCTGCTCATTCTCCTGCCTGTAGCTCCTGGATGTGGTTCCAGTCTTGTCTGTACTTTCTTGTTGGCGTGGTACTGGTCCTTCTTGAAGTACTTGCTAGCAGTCCCTGCCTACTGTGCTCACTACAAACCCAGACGATGTAGGAAATATGGTGTTGTATTGGTGTCGGAGCAGCCCTGGCACACTCACTTGGCAGCATTGTGCTCCCAGCTGGGAATGGATGACCAGTGCTCAAGATCTAGGGGTGCTTGGAGCACATTTTCCAATTACATCGCCCAGGAGCGAAAGTTTCCTTTGCAAAGTTGTAATAATGACTAATCGCTCTGCTGTTACTATTATACCATGAATGGTACTAGTGCTAGTGAGAAACTTCCAGCAGAGCATTAGAGATACAGATGGTTAACTGAGTTCAGAAGTTTGTTGACTGATGTAAAAGTACAGGATTATTCCATCTTTCCTAGTAAGAGAGAAGCTAACTTTGTATTTGTGTTCCTATTGGTTAAAATGTCTTTAGACATGACTAATTAATCACAACACTGTTTAATACTTCAGAAAAAAAGGAGGTTGTATTAGATGACCTCCTGAGTTTTCTTGCAGCTTGAATTATCCTATGATTATATGCTGATGCCTACAGTGTTAATGTAAATATGGAAAATCAATTCTCTTGATAAAAATACACGAGTCCCACTTTTGCTAGGTGTTTATGTCTCTGCTTGGGGAACTTAAGTTTCATCAAGCCTAGGAATTAATGCATCGTGTAACTCTGTGTTAGCTACCGTGTGCTAACTCTCTGTGCAGTCGCCTTTGGTGTTTGGTAGCTTTCTCCCATTAGAAGTGCAGTAAGTTATTGTGCACTTGGTCCCTACTGAAAATGTCTTAATAGCCTTTGTTCCTACAGAGGCATGTAGGAACATGTCTTGCACTAGAGATTATATCTTAATGTACTAATGGATCAAGACTTCAGTGTGGCTAGCGAGGTATTAATTCACACACATTCTTGCTGCACATCAGCTTACTAATGTAGATGCCTGTGATTGCTGTCAGAAAATATTAGTAATACTGATTAGGACCAAGTTGAGAATTCATATGAACAGATGTATTGATAATAGCTATTATTTGATATTATGGTAACAGGAGCTATTACATCTGTTGATTTAAGGGCTTTAATAGAGACAGACACAGATTATTTAGGACCTCATAAAGCCTTGCTTTCGTACAGGTTTGGAAAAATCCTTTCTGCTTGCAAAGCTGTGTTCTGTCACGAGAGGGCAGTGTTAGAACACATAGCAAATCCGAGTGCAGGCAGTGCTCGGTACTGAAATGGATCCTTTGAAAATCGTATTCGACTGTTTACCATACGCACCTGTTATAAAGAGTTTGGCCAGAGAAAATTTCGCTGTTACTGTAAGTTTTGTTCCACTGAGCTGGTAAAATCTGCTGGTAATTTCATTTGCCATTGGAATGGCTACAGAGATTTGACAGGATTACTCATTCAGTACATCCTGAGTGGAGTCTGCTTTCTATGCAAACTATTTATGGATTTTTCTGGGTATTCAATAATCAAGAAGAGATTGAAGAGGACTTTTTCTAAGGTGAAAACGTCCCACTGTGAATTCCAGAGGTAACTGTAATGAACTGTTTTGGTCTTGCCTCAACTTGTTTGTAACAAATACTCTGATAAATATTGTTCTTAAAAGTCATGGAAAGACGTAGTTGAGTTACCTTCAAAATAAACAGAAAATGCAGTCTCTGTAGAATATATCAGAAAGAGGTCTTTACCCTCAGTTAAGATCAGATTCGGAATTTCATTTTTATTTGGCACTGTTGCCTACCCGATGTTGAGATATCTAGTAACAGAAGTTCCTCTTAGAGATATTCCTGGTTTGGTGTTGTCTTAAAAACACTGCTGACTGCCTTGTGTGTGTTTCATTTTTGAACTCTGTTTTGAAGATGAACAGTCTAAGGATGACTGTTGGCAATGTCTCAGAATAAAGCTGGAAATAAATGCATTATGACAAAAGCATCAGTGTTACACTGTTGTGAGATTCTGCAGCACTGTGATTTTCTGAATTTGATTCAGAGCCTTTTACCCCCAAGATTTTTCTGATAAACTATGAAGGAATGAAGAGAAGAAAAACAAAGACCAAATAGCAATTTGATCTGCATTTTTGCTGTATTTTGCCATCTGAATCATGGTGTGTGGTGGGGCTTATTGCCAGCTTACCTTGCCTATGTTTTGGTGGAGTTTTTTTAAGCAGGTCAGTTTTTAAAAACAGACCAAACTGAACATAGGGCATTGACTTAACAAACAAGTAGCTTTTTTTAGATAAGCTTTAAAGCAGGAATCGTGAGTGCTTGGATGGTACAGCAGTGTCAGCTGTAAGAAGATGCAGAGGGCTGGGGATGAAAAGCCAAATAAGTTAGTGGGGTTGCTGAGAAGAATGACTGTGAAGAAAGAGGTTCAGATGTTCGTGTAAGAAATGGAAGAATTTCACAGCTCTTTGAAACTGAGGACAAAGGAGGTATGTGGTAAGATGAAGTGGCATCAGGGAAAGGAATTTAAACAAGGTAGTCCTTGCAATACTGCTTTCAGCATGTAAATGCCATTGTGTATTTTGGAGATAACCTATGCGAAGTTGTGACATGGGTTTGTACTGTAGTTAGTACTGTAAATATGCCTAAGTTGGCTTTACATTTTTTAGTTTGAGCATGAGAACTGCTGTACCCATTGTAACACAGAGATTGGCTGAAGTAATGTACTAAGCTGAGAAGCAGAGTGTGTTGGCTCATGCTGAGCTCCAGAGTGCTGTGGTTGTGCTAATTTTGGTTTTGAACTTAGCTTATTGGAATTTAATACAGAAAAATAACTTCACTTCACTCTGCCAGGTGACATAGGAAAAAGTCCAAGACATTGCAGATAGCTTTTAGAAGATCAGATAGAAAGGTGTGGAGATAATGAATGTGGTATTACAGCGCAGTTAATCTGAACCATACATATTTTAATTAGGTACTAGAAGAGAAGCTGCTCACAGCTTTTGTAGAAGCATAATGAGTCCTTTGAGCAAATAACCTTGTCTTATGTAAAGAGGGTGGCCTAACATATGTTTGCAAACTGCAATTTTAGTGTGTTCAGAAGGCATTTCTGTTATTGTTAGAAATAGTTTGACAAGGATTTCTTGTCTGAATGGCTGAAACACTCAAGTGAAAGTAATGGAACAGAAAAATCACTTCATAGGTAGTTTACTTTCATGTATATCCTTGGTTTCTCTGTTATAAAAGGAAATTTTTGCTGAGGACAAACGGAACTGTGTCAAAGTAATAATAAGCAAACTTCTCAAAATCCCAACTTCTGCGAATCTCCAGTTAAACATAGAGATAGTATGGTCCTATAGAGACACAGGTGCAGAGGTGAGATAAAGATGCAAGGTGTGGGAAAATGATGAAATTAAAAACAATCTAGCTACATCAACCCCCTTTTAAACTCAAAATGTTGAACAAACTAAAATTTCAAAGAAATGTCCCCAATTCCTTTGAGCCTAGCACTAGCAATGTTTTTCCCCATTTTCTTTATTTCTCTGACACCATGATTTTATTTACACACAGTACAAAAAATGTGTTTCTGAGGTGGAGAAACAAAAGGGGTCACAAGTCAGGGAGTAGGATACAGGATGATCCTTGTGGTGGTGAGGGAGGGAATAAAGCAGAGCCTGGTTTCTGATTCTCATCCATTCCTTAAAATGGTCTTACAAATTCAGTAATGTTTTAGATTGATGGGGTGGTCAGGGAAAGGTTTAAGAATGCTTTCCCTGCATGTGTCTCATGTGGCAGTAAGAGTCAGTGAAGCTGAATACACAAACAGCCTCTGATTTGAACACTACTGTTTTATAGAGTGTACAGAGGGCAGGTAGCAATGGAAGTAATCTCATCTTTATAAGTCTCTAACACTGCCTTTTAAATAGCTGTGTGAATGTTAGCTGGTTACTAGCCACTAGAACCCCCTGCTGCTTCTGGGATTGCAGAGGGGAACAGCAACCTGAGTTTTGAGCTGCCAGCAATCCTCCTGAAGTCTCCACTGAACAGCAGGAGATTCTTGAGTGTAAGGTTAACAGGCATAATAGGAAACACACCTGATTCTCCAGGAGGCTGGAGATGTATAAACAAGGGGTAGCGAGAAAATGGGGCTCTGAAGCCTCGAAGAAGACGTATAGGCCTGCACCCCAGCTGGCTGTGAAACTGCATCTCTATGGAGAATAGTGATGGCTTGGGAAAAAATCTTAAAGAACTTGATGCAAGTCTAGACTTCCCTTTAATGAACATAAGTAAGACCATTCCAGCCTCTTGACCTAGCACCCCACAGTGTTAATTTATTTTTCAAGCTTGACAGCTGCCTCATCAGAAGTTATCTTACAAAGTCATTTCTTAACCAACACTGGTCCTTTTTTCTTCTCATGTTTGTTCTGTCATTAAAGATTATTCTTTAGAGTTGTAAACAGAGAAGGTGAAATGTTTTAAATGGTTTTATTTTTTGAAGGGAGGGAAGGGAGTGAGAAAGAAGTTAGAAGATGTAAACAACGTTTATGATTCACGTACAGGAAAAGTTTTTTATGCCAGGCTGTTTGGTTGTCCTGCCCTGAACAGAGCTCTTTTATCTGAACTTTCTGAATAGGATTGAGAACAATGTATTGGATATCTGGAGATCAAATTTTGTGTGAGCAGTAGGCACATTTTCTTTGTAGCTCCTTTGAGTGCAGTTGTGAGTATTGTAGTATGCATAGAGTGTTTCAGCTCTGAAATGTAAGCTTGGGAAGGCAGATTTCAGTGTATAACCTGTATTATAGGTTGTAGAGACTTCTATTTAGGTGTCTAGGTGCTCATTCTCAAGTATTCTTTCTTTTAAACAAAACCTGTTCCTATTTTCCTTTGTTGAAAATTTATTTCTTACAGTTCGTAAATTTTTCCTACATCTTCTCTGAGACATAATTGATTTTGTTTTCCTGAACACAATTTTATATGGTTACATCTGTGTAAGAGCAGTTTGCTGTGGTTCAGAGCATTGGACTATTATGGGCTTTTGTCTTTGTATTGCAATTATAAAGCTACTAACTTGATTTTAATAACATTTGCCTATTATGACTTATTAGATGCATGAAAGGAAAGCAGTGCAATTCTAAAACCAGAAAATGATGCTGAAATGTGCTCATGCATCTCTCCTGGATTATCAGCCACAAGGATAACAAAAATTTCTGCTTTTATTTTTGTAGGCATTGCATTAATCCTACATTTTAGAATTAAACTATATTTCCCATGTTGTATCAAGTTAGCATGTGTTTTTATATGTTTATGTGTAATTGTCTGTGTGCATATATGATTTCCTTTGTTAAGTGCAGTTTGTTTGATTTTAAATTCTTTTATGCTGTTGTTAATTTTTTTTTAATTACTTAACAGACAGTCAGATAGGGCCCATCTTAGAAAATATGAATGTTGAGGTTCAAGCCTGTGATCAGGAACAAAGCAACTTGTAAGCTGAAAATAGAACATGTATCTAAAGATCTTGATTCAGCAAGTTGTTTAATGGCTAGTAGTCTAACTTTTTGTCTGCAGTAGCTTATAATTTTTATTGGAACTACTACAGAGGAGTTCCTAGCCAAGGGAGATTTATTCAGACATCATTTAGAATGGCATGTGCTCATATAGACTCCTTTGAAGTGGACTTTGCTGCTCGTTTGGGACCCTTCTTAATGCTCTGTACATGCATACAACTTTTCCAGGTTGTTTGAACTTTAATAGTTTTCTTGAAATCCCTGATTATGTGAAAATGATTTTTTTTGGGTCTGGTAGTTAATTGGCAAACATCTATTAACAATTGAAAGATTTGCTGGCATTTTCAACAGAAGGGCCAAGAGTCAGTTCAACTGTAAAAGTACATTGCTTGTACAATAGAGAAATGCATTATAAGTACAAGAGGATATTATGATTGAAATTTATGTTTACTGAGAGAACGTAACAGGCAAATTTTTTTCTGATGAGAGTAGGCTGTGTAGGACAGAAATTTATATTCTGATACTGCATTTCTGATTCTAGTTACCTTCTCATAATGAGATTTCTAAAGATCTCATCATCACAGCAGTGTTCAAAGATGGATGAACAGAGATCATAGTTTTTTTCTAAAGGTGAAAGTGATTCTTGTGTTCTCAGCTTTGCAGACAGAAATACCTAATTCAGCTGATGGTCATAGAAAACAGAAGTCCCACTTGTTTCCACATTAAAGCTTCCCGTGTTGTTAATCAGCATATTGATTTTTTTTTCTTGTTGTTGACAAATTAATTATCTTTTCAAGCAGATTGCTGAAGAATCTTAAGGCAGTGCTATTAGAAAATATGTCACAAAGACTCTGAAAATATCCTGAAATCTTTAATATGTCCTTTTTTTTCTATTCAAAGGATGCTGTGACAATATGCACTCTTGGAATAGGCACTGCTTTTGGAGAGTCCATTCTGGATAACACTCCTCGCCATGCTACCATTGTTACCAGGGAATATAGTGAGCTCCTTCGAATTGAGCAGAAGGACTTCAAAGCGCTTTGGGAGGTAAGTTCAGATTTATTTGCAGTTAATGCAGAAAAAAATGACTTAACCTTGAAAGTGTTTGTAATAAAGTATGAGGACATCTATACCGCAAGCCTTACGTATAATTTTTTAAAATTAGTTCAGAAAAAAATGAAAGTTTTACTTCTCTTTAGTGCTTCATATTATGTATGATTATGTACTCCTGTATTTCTTTCTTGTGGGTCTCTTGTAATGAAATAACTTGGGTGAAATTTTTGGTAGAATTTATTTGTATACTGCAGGTGTTGCTCTCTTAGCCTTAAACTTGCTTTTATTGCCAGCATTTATGAGGAGAGTCTATTCTTATTATACTCTGAAATTTTAAATTATTCTCCTTTACTTCTGTCTCATCACCAGCTGTAAGGGGTTTAATATTTGCAGATGGATCAAGATCACTTAAAAATTAACTTACTGATTACATGTGAATTCCCATAAAACTTTCCTTTGTGGAGAACATACTGCTGAGGTTCTGCATTCTATAATCTGTGTACTTTGGTATCCATGCAGAGAAGACTTCATTAACATGCTGTGGAAAGTTACTGAGCTTGAATCTGTTTGCATTTTTGCAAGCATTACGTTTGGTTTGAAAAGTGTTGTGGGAATTGGAAGGCATCTTGTTGGCCTGGGCTACACCGTTGCCAATTTACACTGCCAGCTTGCTTGAAATGGTGACTGTACAAGTGTAGGTGTTGGGTAGAGCTGCCAGATGGTGTGAGAGTGTCCTAAAGCTGCAGGTCTAGGGACACTAACTATATTTAAGAAATAGGTGCTGGTTCTAACATTTTAGTTCAGCTGCTAACAGCAGACAGATGGATTTTTTTTTTTNAGGAGAGATGTTTTTTTTTTTTTTTTTTTTTTTTTTTTTCTTTCTGTTTTCCTGAGAAGGAGCAGTATTATACTCCAAATAATTGTCCTAAAACAGTTCTAAAGTCAGTATCAGGAAAAAAAGGCAGATCCACAGCTATCTACACTGGTGGAGGAAACAGCACTTCCATCACCTGCCTACAAATATGTTACCTTGAGCATAGTTAATGGTGCAGCGTGACCAAGGCATGAGAGACCACTGTGTGAATGAAGGATGCTTGCCATTGAATGCCCCGACCATATCAGATATTCTTTGAATTGCATAGCCGTGATTTGTACTGGTTTTTGGCAAGTTCTACAGCTAAAATAAAATGGTACTGAAGTTTTGCAGAAAATTTGAAGAATTTGACAAGGCAATATTTTTTTGCAGTTCACAGTTTTCTTTATCTACAGCAGCTGCATTGTAGTTTTAGGCCTTGGCATGAAAAGATGAAATATGCCAGTTGCCAGTGGTCTCATCTGTTTTAACATATGCAGCACTTGCCAGTAGTCAGAAATTTGATAATGTAGATAGTGCTTTACAAGATAATGATGGGGGGAATAAGTCTGATTGTAGGTTTGTCTGGTAACATTTTTTTTTTTAATTCTTTTTTAGTTGGTATAAGCACAGTCATTTCTCCCATGCATATGAATTTCCTGCTAAGCATTCAGATATTGTTGTTCTCTTATCAGGATTATTGGGGATGTGGAGGTTCCCTTTTAAAAAATTTTGAACCTTATAACATATTCAAAGTTGTTTTAAAACAAAAAATTCAACAACATTTGCTCTTTAATCAGTAATACAGCTTTGTTTCTAGCACTTTTGATGATTTTGCTGAGTGTTTTGATGATAGATGCTTTTGGGGAAGGTCACGTGTTAGAAGTACTGGAGTGATCATAGGCAGCTTTAGCACACATCTTATGTGTTGCAGCTTTTATGAAATCGGGCTGTAGAACAGGTCACAAATGCTGCAGGTGTCAGTCACAGACCACAGTTTAGATTTGTGGTGCTTCTTTGCCTTTTGTGCCATTTTAGAGTGAACTTTTGATATATTTTGGTGTGCTTTCTTTCAAGGAGGCTATCCCTGTGCTCTCAGTGAGTGGAAA
The DNA here is from genome assembly GCA_013397775.1 of Eulacestoma nigropectus. Classification (NCBI taxonomy): domain Eukaryota; kingdom Metazoa; phylum Chordata; class Aves; order Passeriformes; genus Eulacestoma; species Eulacestoma nigropectus. The sequence continues at coordinate 1,753,428 of VZTE01004150.1, forward strand.
ATTGTTCCATGAAATACAGCTTTGCTGGTTGTTCTCAGATATAATAAAGTTGTTCATTTTTGAAAGGTAATATTTATTTCCTTGCAATCTGCTAATCCCAGAGTCTGCATAAACTGCAGCTAATGTGTGATTAAACAGAGAATGTTCAAAATAGACAGAAAAATATGTAAGAAAATTTTGCCAAAATATACTAGCAGTAGCAGCAGTAGTATATTGTTATTAATATTATTGTTATGTGAAGAAAAGTAAATACTTTTCTAAAGGGAAATGTTTTATGTTTTGGATGCTGCGTTGTTCTTTCTGCCTTATCCTAAGATTCATATATCTTTGCTGTGACAAAGTCTGTATGGGGAAACTGTTACTGTTACGTGCCATTCAGATTTTAATTGTGTTTAATGAAGACCCACACAAAGTCAAGAGTGGATCACAGATATTGAATATATATGGTACCATGAAAAAATGGGGAAAGGCAACAATGTCAGTTTATTACAGTCCAGATACTGTAAAAGCTAAAATTTACTGCGTGCAAATTTCAACTCTCCACATAATGAGAATTTAATTCATGAAAGAAGTCATTTATTCAGAAAAAGAAGTTGAATAATTCCAAAATAATGTGATACTGTATTATAAGAACAACCTAAATAAATTGTAGGGTTAGAATTCTTAAAATGGTTACAGGTTTTATGTATGTAGGATTTTTATGATTAATAATAGAGGTGCAAAAATACATTTTATATTTTATTTTTTCATTTGTTTGTTTTTGCCCAGGAAATTCATTTTTGGGGATATTTACTTTATTTCCTTGTTTTGAGGGAAAGAACAAGTCAAAACTCCGTTAACCAAATGAAGATTTTTGGCCCACAAAGCAAAGAAAATCCAGTACTGCAATTTAAAATATTTTTTCTTATTTTTAGATTATGAATGTAATCTTGGAAAATGAAACAACAGAAATTGATTCAGTATTGACTTTAATCTACTGTGCAACTAATCTGAAATGCTAGGACTAAAAGCTATGAACTATCCTTCATAACAGTAAAAATTTGTTAATACTGAAACCTACTGATGAAGTTCACGTTTGCAACAAATTTTTTTATACCTCAAATCTATGCAGTTCTTTGAAAGACAAATACATATCCATTATGCTGCTTATGAAACTTTTAGCATATATCCTGAAACTGGATTCTGAGAGAAAGATTATCTATTTTAATTATTTCTCAGTTTAAAAAGAATTTTCAGAATCTCTGAATCTTCATATTGTGAATTTGCAGACTTTTCTGAGTTTTGTTTAAATTGAGAAGTAACTTATCCTGTATTAGCTGTATTGCTCTAAGAAGCAATTATACTGGTAGAATGATTCCCAGGTTAGATGTGTTTTATTGATTTAATGCACAATAGACAGCATTAAATTTCTATGCGTACTGTTGTAGTTGGGTCTATACCTGAAAGAAGGAGATAGCTGCTACTAAACTGACTTCTTTCTTTTTTTATCAGTATTAGTCTGTCAGTTATATAAATTTAAATATTCCTTGAGGAAAATATAGGATATTCTTTATCAAAAATACAGTAAGATGCTTCCGTTAATACATGCAGCCCCATATTCAATCAGCCCTTTAAGTACAGAAGATTTTCTATGACCTTCATTTCTATCAGGCAGGGAATGCTGACCAAAACAAATGACACTGATAACAACAATTACCAGTTAAAATGGGCCAGTCTTTTCTCTGATGACTGTGTCTGTTGAAGTAGCATCCTGTTGGGGAACATCTGTTGATCTTCTCTCTTTACTCGTCCTTGGAGACTCGTTGTCTATCAATGCTGTTGCAGCAGATTAAAGATGGTGAAATCTCACATTGGATTCTCACACAGCTGAACACTGTTCCCTGATGAAGGACCAGTATGTGTGGGAATCACTGGTGATGTTCCTTTGTGCACTGATTGTTCATGGCTTTGGTATCTGAGGAGCACTAACAAACATGAAAAAAGTAACTCATTACTGTTATAACACTGTAGACTTCCAAGGTACTCTATGAATCTGTAGGAAAAAATACTATTTGTGTTGATAAGAGCTTGCTTTCCTTCCTTAGCATGTATAAGTGTGATTGTGGTACTAGGTATCTTGCCCCAAAAAAACTATTTCAATGCTCAAAGGAAAAGACATCCAAAAATAAACATGAAAGCAAAAGGGTACACGTGAGCAGCTCTGTTCACGCACATCCTGTTGGGTCAGTACCTTGCTCCACCCCTAATAACTGGATTCTTTTAAACAGAGTAGGAGGGAAATGAATGCATTTGAGCAGTGTGATCATTACAGAAGTTCTCCATAGTTCATCCTCAAGCTTTGTCCTTTCATGCAGTTGCAAACCGATTCAAACCCAGACAGGAAGGGAGTGAATCTGCTGAGAGGTGACTTATTTTTAGAGGTCTTTCCTACCACGGTGTATTACTCAGCCTTCCTTGGATAACATACAAATAACCAATTTCCTTTTGTGTGGAATAAGATTGTGTTGGAAGTTACTGAACATGCCTTGAGAAACACTTGAGTAAATGAAGAACTGCTATTACTTCAGTATGCAGTAACTTTGGAGAGAGAGAGACTTGGCCCTGTAAGGTCAGAATGAATTTTTTTTTTTAAAATTCATATTCAGCAGCACTTACATATCTTGTAAACTCATAAACTATAGTGCAATTTGCTTCCTGCTTTTGCCCATCTGATGTTAATTCAATAGCCCTCAGCAGACTGACCTGCTCTGTAATGATAATCGCTTTGGGAGAAGCAGCTTTCTTACCGCCTCTTTTCTGAGCACTGCGAGCACCAGGTTTTAATGAGCTAGTTTAAAACCAGATCTGTCAGAATAGAAGTTTTGCACACCGTTTCATTGGAATGCCATGTAGGAAGTACATGTATGAAAGGATGTGCTGTAGCACTGTTCTGTGGGGTTTCTGAATAAGGCTTAAGTTCATCAGAATTGGGACTGCAGCTCTCCGTGTATTTGTATGGAATATCAATTTGTCACTTTAAGGTATATCTGATCACACCTCTCATATCAAGGTATAATATCATTTTATGCCTCATTTTATACCCTGGGATTATGGCAGTAGGAATTAAGAAGGCACTGTAAAAATACATTAATGAAAATAAGCATAGAAGGATTTTAATTTGTTTTTATCCATTTGGTCATATTGTAAGTGCGTTATTTATCAGAGGATGTTACTGCATCTCGTGTGGTGTTTTGCAATGTAATGCAGTAGGCAGCGTTTCAGAGAGGCAACCTCTTCCTTGTCTAAGGCTGTTGGAAAATATATGTTGCATTGTTACTTGAGAATGTTCTTACTTCTTTCTCTAGTAGACTCCTGAACACTTTAACATGTTTAAGGAGTGTTAGGAATCTCATGTAAATGTCAGTACTTTCTAATACACCTTTTCACCAATGAGTGTGCCATACCAGAAATTCTTTCCAGTTCATTTGAGTGAGAGATTAAATTTGATCTGAGAAATGAAATATTGGAAGGGGGGAATCAAAGAAAAAATCAGGTTCATGTCCAACCCCTAAACTACCAGCTTGATTTATGGTGTACCACTCTGCCTGTTTATTGCCCAGTAACAATTGCAGAAGTCTCTGCTCTGATTTAATGATTTCCCATAGGCAAACATAGTAGAGGTATAAAACTATAGTTAATAAAATACAGAATATTTAGCTTTGCAGGATGGGTGAACGTGTGATTTAAAATAGTGAAGTGCTTGGAGACCCACAAAAGTATAAAAAGGTGGTCATGGAACACTCGGCTGTCTTTACCCGCTTCATGTCACTCTGTCTATTGACTGCTCAAACGATTCCTTGATGGTTTGTCCCTCTAATGGGATTTTATTTGAGAAATGTAAAAGTGATCAAATTGTGGTAGCCTGCATTTTCAGTGTAGCTGGAATACTGTGTTCACCAACCTCCCAAATAGCCATCTTGTCAGAATAATAACATTATTCCATGTTATCAGACGCAGAATACAACCCAGAAGGGAGATGTGGAAGGACCCAAGTGTGTGGAATCTGTTGCCTTACGCTGTCTGCAAATCTTCAGCTGATAACCGATTCAAATTTTTATGCAAAGACACAGACCTAGTGTGAGACATTGAAAAATGAAGTGATGGTAGGCAAGATTTTTTTCCTATAGGAACACATGGAAGGAGGAAGAATATAAAAAATCTCTGTGCCCAGTTTTAGAATATGACAGTAAACATAGAACTGACTAGATGTGAGCAAAGCTTTGAAAATAGCTAACATCCCACCTTCATGCCTTCTGTGCTAATCCTGGGAAGGCATGCAAGTGAGTAGCAGGGAAAGATTCCAGAGTTGTTATTATACCAAGAAAAAGTGCCAGATAGCACTCCCAATGTTGCTGGTGTGAATTGAACATAATTCAAGTGAATACAACACAACTGATTTAATACATGTGGAGCTCCATAGGAGCAGATTCTGGCCTTTAGTGCTGCTGTTACATTGGTTTCGATCATCTTCGTAATACGCTTTTAGTTTTTCTTCCTCCCGTTTTGCTTTGTCAGACATTTCTAATTTTAATGAGTGTTGCTCTGTCTGGTAGAGCAGCTTTAAATGAGCATGAAACAGCATTTAACCCTCAGTAGCCAAACATATATCAGAACCAGCCATGTTTGTCAGCATAGCAACGCAGTGACTGCTGCTTTCATTTGCTTGTATTAATCACTTCATATTTCAAGAACAGATGCAGATTTTGTGAACACTGTTTATGATGGTGTATCTCCTAAGGAAACCTTCCTGGCCACTGGCAGTGGAAAAGCTTATCTAGGAACAAGATTTTTCACTTCAGTAATGAAGCTTTTCTCTTGGTGTGGTATGTGCTGATGAAAGTGTACAAGTGTTTTGGTAGAATCTTGCTATGATAAATCCTTTGCTAAATAATGGCATTGTGACTGAAAAATTAGTAATTGATAATTATCTGCTCTGTTTCAGATAATTTACTATGCCATTATTGTGATACTTGATATTTTCAATGAGGCAGAATTCTTGTAGAAGTTCCAGTTAGTTTTAACTCTGAGTGTCACTTTCTTTGTTGCTATCCTTCGTTTAAGGTGACAGTCACTGGCACTTCAGACACCCCTTAAGCAACTGAAAATACTGAAAAATAACAAGCTGATTGGAAAGGCCTGATCCTTCCTTGTGTCTGTCTGCAGCAGGCTTTCCTGGTGCATTTTCTTGTGTGTCATCCCTACATCTGATTTGCATCTCAGTCTCCCGGTTTATTCTGAATGTATTTCAAAAGCAACGTTTTGTGACTCTGTCACTATTCACTGTGCAGAGGTGGAATAGGACTATGTAGATGTGATTTCTCTTAAACCATCATACCATGCAACTTCTCTTAGGTGATATTCTGTATCACTGTAGTATTGACCATCAGCCTGAACCCCCTGTTGAATCCTGTTATACCAGACACTGTGCAAAAATATATTGTCATTCCTATTTACAGTCCATATAAATGTGTATATGTTCATTAGCACTTCAAAAGGTCTTAAATAATATTGCAGAAAGCTTGACTTATTTGAGGTCACTTCTTGGATAAAAAAGAATAGAAACATCCAGAAAGTATGTCAGTCATCCTGTTAAGTAATGCCTTCATTGGTTTTCTCATGTTTTATCATGGTTAGAGGTAAAGTTGAAAAATATGAATTCATCTGATTTCCAAGAAAATGAAGTATTTTGATTAATTCTTTAAATATTTAAATTACAGAAGAACATCTGACAAACTGAAATGTATACACTTAAAGTCTGCAGATGTTTTTCAGGCTGCAATTTTTCTTGGAAGCTTTACTGCCAAACTTGCACTTTCTATAACCAGCTTTTTTATTAGCAAAGAAAGTGCTTTTCATCCTCAGCAGATTGTATTATTAAATGTGGTATCTCTAAGCATGATGTGCTAAATGGCAAAAACATATATGGCAAAACACAACTGGGAGCCTATGAATATTATTTCAGGAAACAAACTTCTGATCATTCATTAGTTCATTTTTATTAAGTAAAAATGTCTTTCAGAAGAATCATAACATTTGAAGCTTATTAAATAGATTCTGGCTTTCTTCCCAGATATACTTTTTGCTATCAAATATGTGTCTCATTCTCCTCTGTCACAGAGAGAAAAAAAAAGTCTAACAGAATTATGTTTTTTCAGATATGTGTGCATATATAATCTAGTATCTATCTAATATGTATTGTGTGTGTATATGCCACAAGGCAAATTTAGATTTGCCTTGTCAGACTTCTTTGTCAGATTGCCCGGAGCTTTGGTTCTAGCTGCGTTTGTAGCTGGCAGTGTCCTTTCCTGCCTTAAGTGGATACCAAAGTGATCAACTGCATAGGGCTGTGCTTACACGTCTCAGCTTCTGGATTTAACACAGACCATCCTTAACTGTGGGGTCGTATTTGAATGAGTTATTTCAGAGATGGACCCTTTCTGATCATCTGGTTGGTGTTACCATCTCAGTCCTTTGTCTCTTTTCGGATGAGTTGTACTTTTTTTTCCTTACACAAGAGGTTTGTCTATTATTACTGTTTGTCTGCAGGTTATTGAGGAAAAATAATAAGCCCTTAGAAGCTTGAGGTTTTTGTTGCTTTACAGCAGTTGATACAGTAGTGTGTTCCTCCAAGGCATTGCTATGAAGAGTTCGTGCTTGCATTCTGCATTTGAACGGGTGCTTTCTGCTTGTACTGTGTAATAGGTGAGGCAAATGATATACTACCATTTCTTGGATCAATGGATATGTTGTAATATTGACATTTTAAAAATCCTTTCACTTAAACCTGTCAGCCTTAAAAAAATTTAGAGATCTTTAACAATGGGATCTGTGGCAGTGGAAGATCTTAAAGAGATTAACGCAAGCTGAAATCAAGGCTGTTATATTGTAATATGTATTGTTACTTTTTATTCCCACAGTCTGGTGTAGTTACAAAAAATTTTGTAAAAATATAGTAAAAATGTTCACTTTCATGTAGCAAGAATAATGAAACATACAAGTCCTATTTAGTAGAATGTAAATTCTTCTATTCTTAAGTAAGTATTCCCTTGAATGGACATTCAGCAACTTAAAACTCAAAACAAGCTAAACCTCAGACATTATGAATTGTTTAGGTATATGGATTAATAAATGGGTTCAAAAGAAGAGTGCTCTTTGCTTGCATTAGATAGTACAGTTCTCATAGATATCTTTTCCTGGTCATAATCAGAGTTCAGTGATTATTAGAAACCTTAGCCTGGTTCCTCCTCGCTTTTCATCCATGGTGAAACACTACCATACTGAAATCAATGAGCATTGTGAGATTTCAACCCAGGTAATTACTAATTGCTTTTTTCTCCTTGTATAATTTGCAACACAGGCTGGTGGCAGTAGGTTTCAATTCTTTAGCCTTATCCCTTCTGTAACAGTTTCTACCCACTGACACAGCTGATACAATGTGAAAGCAAGAGGCTGGAATCACTCAAATAATTTTGTGGCTAAGTAGTTCAGGGGTGCTTAACAAAATGGTCAGCCCAATAATTGTACTGAGGCAAAGCATATCAAAGCCTTACGAACTCTAGGCATCCCTGAGGTACACTTAAAAAGGAAGATACAGAAAAGTAAGACCTAAATATGGAATATCTCTCCTGTGGCAGAGAATAAGAATTACAGGGCTCAGCCTGTCATCTGTGCTGATTATGGCCAGTCTCAAATATCAAGAAAAGAAAGAGGTTTAAAAAACCCCAAATAGTCCATGTGCTTGCTCTTGAATCAATCCTCATTTCAATCTGAGCAGTAAAACTCCAGCAGTTACAGTTCTCAGAGTTAGTGGGTATTGCTCGAATTCCATTAGTTCAGTGAGCTATAGAATTCTTAGAAATCAGTTCACCAGTGAAAGGGCCTGCTGACCCTCAGAAATTTTTAAATCTCAAGGAGATTTATGGAAGCAAGCTGCTTATGGGTAAATTTTTTTCTTTTGGTGAATGGTTGCTTATGCCACAAATATGCAAGAACGCCATATAAGATGTGCTGCCTTTTAAGGCGTGTGTTCCATGTATTTCTGAACTGTGTCATAAATTGGATGTTGACAAAATTTGATTTTTCATCTAGTATTTCTATTACAGGCTGTTGTTGAAATCAGTGGTTTAGCAGAATATGTAGATTCATACCATCAGTCTGGTGTAGTACTTAAGGCTCAGTTTCTTTATTCTTTATCCCGTGCCTGATTAGATAAGACCATTAGTGTGTATTTCCACTCAACTCTGCTTAAAATACTTTCTCAGTTAAATTCCAAGTGAAGTTGAAAGAAAGCTGAAACTCACAAATAAAAGTTTACACACTAAATATCTTCTGAATGAACTTTACTTCTGTTAATTTCAAATTACATTGATAAAATACTCTTTTCTTTCTAGATGCTGTACATAGCTCTAAGCCAGGCTTATATAACAGTTGTTTGAGGGTGATAAATAATAAGCATTTAAAGTGAAACCTTGCCATCCTGCATTTAGTACTTACTGATACAGTTCAGCTTGCTTACAATTTTAACCTCTGACCATTTCCCGAGTAATTTCTATTTAATTTTGCATACCACCACTTTCTTGACTTTTGAAAAATATCTTTTCTGACTACCAGTGCAAACCATTTTTTGAAGTATTAACCAAAATAGACAGACTCTATTCTGTTAATTCCCACAGAACCCTATCTACATATTCCTGCATGCAGGTTAGTGGAATCAGGTCCAATATAGTAGTTTTATTTTAGCATAATAAAAATATGCATTACAATATGAATTTTGTGTGACCTAGTCTTTGAGAAACTGAGTCCTTCAAAGAAGTCATGCTGTTCTGAAAGGACTTGTTGTAAAGGAACTTGAGTAACTTAGTCTTTTATGCTTAATTCTCTCTGGGGATAATGCTGGAGACTCTCAGTACAATTAAGGAAAGATTAAAAGCTCAGCACAGACTTATTTTTTCTTTTCTTCCTTTCTGCCAATACCCTTCAAACTGGATCCTCTCTAGAAGCATGAAACATTTTTCAAATGCCACTTTTCTTTTTGCCATAATTTCTCAGAGTTTTCTGGTATCTGTTTCTTCCACAGATTTATTAATATGGTTTCTCTTTATACGTTTGTCACTTCTGTTCCTGGTAGCATTTAATGGAAGCTTTGTTAATCTCCGGTTAAGGGTTTATTGGGTATTTCTCCTTAGGTTTATCTGTGACATTTAGATCTTACTAGATAACCAGCAATCATGAAGAAATTAGGAAATAATTCTTGCGCTGTTGAAGGTGATGAGAATTATGCCATCACTTAGTATTTCTTAGCACATTGCTTTGCAGAGCTAAAGGAGTGAAATATAGTAAAAGTGTAGACAATTAAGCAGATATGTCTGAATACACTGATGCAGTAGCAGAGTTGATTACTGTACCCATTTTACATAATGCGTTGTCAAGGAAGAGCTACACTTCAATCTGAGCATGTAATAGCTGGGGCATTTACTTGTGCTGTTGCTGTTGTATGGTTGAAAGATTATATGCTTTGAGATTACAACAGAAATTCACATCAAAACTTTTCATTTTTGTTTCTGTCTGATGTATTTACATACATCTGCCAGATGGAGTTGCCTTATAGAGGGTGTTACCTCCATCTGACCTCATATACAAAAAGTACTTGATATAATTTTATTCCAAGAGACAGACTTTTCGTATTTTAATGAGAGAATGTGGATTTTTCTGCCTTTTAACCTTTCTGAAGAATTACTTGATATTCGACTTCAGAGACTGATACATGCTACCAATCAGCCCGTAAGTATTGATACTTAAGTGGATTGTTGTCAACTTTGCACACTAAAATTATGGGAGGGTGTGAGGCAAAGGAAGTACTGAAAGTGCTTCAAGCCCTGGCAATGGTAGGAAAACATATTTTCCTACCACAAGAATTCTCTAAGATATTGATTTTACATGGGCATCCAAAGTGTTAATCTGAGTATCATTACAAAATGGTAGGTGAATTTCCTTTCCTGATATCCATTAACTGGACAAAGTCTTTGGAAAAGAATTGAGTTAATTTTTATTGAATAAAATGTAATAAATGGTTGTTGTATCCTGAGGCAGACCATGTTATATTTTCCCTTCTTATTTAACAAAATAATTATTCCTACTAGTACGAAGTTTCTGCTTTTTAATGTGGGAATAAACAACTCACAAAAAACAATCTGTGAAACTGTTCTGTAGCAAGTAGCTGCTGCAGGGAGATGGAGAGGTACTTTGTATTTGCCTGCTGCCCTGGGACAGAATAATGGCAAAGCTCACCCTCTATGCTAGTATGTATGTGTAAATACAATATCAAATGTCTAGAAAGAAATAGATACTTGACTGTGATTGACTGTTTATTCTTCCTTGTCCCCAGCTAAAGCAAAGCATTAGCATGTTTCTTGTGTCTTCACCAATTAACATTCCTGTTGATTTTTCCTTTGAAGTATACCTTTACTGCTAAAACACTTACTTGTCTACGTATGCATATCTTCATTATCTGATAATGCTGTTGCCACATATATAAATGAAAATTATTATTCCAAAGAATACAGAAGGAAAAAGCAATTATTTCTTAGAAAGTTGTTAAAGTAATAATGAATGCTATCTTTATATTAGCTGTGTTCTTTTTAAATGAACAATTTTGAATGGCTTGTTAATTGTGAGTAGGATTTTCTAGAAGCAATGCCCTTGTGACTGCCCCCAAAATCAATATGCTCAGCATGATGAAAATAAATAGAACATATATTGAAGTTTTGATACTATAGAAAGAAAATCTCTTGATGTTACTACTTTTATTTTCAAACTCTGCTGCATTACTGGTCATGAATGTGCCGCCTTCTTTAGTAGGTCTTTTATCTTGTAATTTTTACTGCCACAACAGTGCTTGTCTATTTCCATTAGGCATTACTCACAGACTGCTGCATAAGAAAACTGGGGGGAAGGTATTCATATTTTGTTAGATTCTCTGCATAGTGAGAGAACAGCAGCATGGATTAAATATTTGGAAACTTAAAACAGGATGGTAGGGTTCCGGTAAGTGTTGTTTTCTCTTGTTTTAAGTGAAACCAGTCTAATTACACTAATTTCATTGCAATAATGGACAGTAGAATTTGCCTGTGGCAAAATGTTCCATGTACTTTGTCTTCTGTGTCTTGCTATGACCAATGCCTGCTATTTCAGAGAATATTGTAGAAAAACCTTCAAACTATTTATGTATTGTAAAATGGAGTGTAACAGTATAGCATACTGCATAAATAAAAGCCTCTCATGCTTCTTCCCCATCAGTCTTCAAGGGTAGGACTAGTGCTGTCCCTTCTTTTGGAACTAAAATGATGTCTTTATTTAAAGAGATCTTTATTTCCATTTCTCTGATTCCACGCACTCTCTCCATCTCTCTACTGAAGAGGTATTGGTCTGTATTGTATGCTCAGTAAAGTTTTGTCTTTGCACATTTTAAATATCCATGCCAAATGGCTTGTGAATGGGTGCTGCTTTTAAAGAGACATTCCACAGCCAAGTGCATCACACGCTACTAACAAATTTATTCTGAGTTCCCCTCCAGAATTTGTTTTCAGAGTTCATTCTTTGGTTCTTTTGTGAACTGCTTTCATGTCCCTCGGATGATTTTTCTCTGTCCTCAATATTTACATCCATCCCCGTTTGCACACTGTGATCATGTCTATGTTTTGCCATAATTAAAAGGAAAAAAAAATCACATGACTATTCCTAAATTACCTGAAATGCCATCATGCTTCTTTGTATGAGCTCTCTGGAACAAAGAATTATATGACCCTGTCTTTCATATGTGTCCGGAACATAACTAATCTGATGTTTGCTATCAGTTTTACATGCAAGCATTTGATAATTGTTGAGAAAAGAGCTTTTTGCTATTGTAGAAAAACTGTCACTAGTTAAGCTCACATAGATACGTGTACAGAGGTAGAAATGATGACAGTGGAAGGCATACTGTTGTATACTCCAATTGTGTTCAGCATTATTGCTTCCTAGACTCTGCTCAGTCACTAGCTCTATGCAAATGATGTCTCCATTGAATTTTTCCAAACGTATCTTTTCCTCAGCATTGCTAGTTCCCTAAAGACTTACATATTACATTTATTTTTTGTCCATTTTTTTCTTCTCCAATGTTTTCATGTTATCAAGTTGTTTGTTCTCTCTTTGAGATTATGAATAAAAAAAAAACTAGAACCCAGTCCTTTAGCACTTTTTTAGATGCCACCTTTTTATGTGTTGCTGTGTTTCGTTATCTTTTGTTTGCAGTCATTTGGCTAATTGTTAATTTTCCTGACAGTGCTTCTACCCAAGGCATTTTCATTTTTTTAAAATGTGCTGTGACTATTAAATATTTTACTGATATCCAAATATGTGTCAGCTACTACATTTCTTTCTTCCTCTGCTTCAGTGGTTAAAAGAAAATAAACCAACAGCAACCCACATAACTGTTTTTAAAGCCTCCAACTTTGGTTAAGTCAATTTTGCTGCTTTGCAGATTTGTTTCTGTTAACTGTAAGTGAGGGCTGTCTGATCTAAGTGTAGGGATAGTTACTGCTTCAGTCTTGAAGAATAATTTTTGGGTTTTTGTTAATTTTAAGGAACCTTATTACAGGGTGCTATATACAGCCTGGTCTGAACTAAAGTGGTTAGTGACATCCATGTGCATTGGATGGAGAAGAATGGAAAATTACTGCAGTTCTAGTATTGTGAAGGTTTGCAGAATCAGTTGTGAAAATTCACTCTCAAATGAAAGAAGGAAAAGTGTATTAGAAAATAATGTATTGGTAAGAATATGTAATTACATTTATTTTTCTGTCTTACCTGTTTTCATTCCTCCTGTGAGTTATTCCTAGTTATTCCAGGACAGAATACACCCAGCATAAACTGGTGCAACCTGTATTCTGTTCTTTGGCACATCTGCTAACATTTAAATTAATGAAAATTATGGTTTTTATTGGCACTGCCTCACAGCGACCTCTTACGTGATCACTGTTCTGCTACATTTGCCCCTCTATTAATGTGTACATCATTAAATAAATAAAACCCATGAATTCTGAATGATCTCTTGTCTCAGTGAACACTGTTGATGACTCTGTAATCTGATAAAGTATTAATTTCCACATGTTGCAGATGTGTTTTGATGTTTGTGGAATATCCCTTTGTGCCCATGTTGTAAGAAAGCATGAGGGGGGAGGAGTGACCCCAAATTCACCTCCAGCTTCACCTTTTTGCTTCATGTCACCTCTTGTTTTCCAGTCAAAAATTGGCTGGCTGTTTAGTAGCAGTTAATCGAGTTCAGGAAAATAAAGCAGAAATATAGTAATTATACACTGTGTTCTACACAAGCTGCAACATTCAAAGCATGTGCATTTCATTTCAATGACCAGTAGAAATTATTTCCAGTCTCCTTCTGCACAGAATTTCTGTAAATATTGAAGTGAAAGTATACTAAGCAACTTCATTTTGTCTTCAGAATGAAATTGCTCATCAAAAGTTGGATCATTAATCTTACGCTTCTCCCTGAGATGTGGCTGAAGCAAATAATTCTTGTTTCTGTGTCCACTCAACAAACCTGATTCTTGTTGGCCCTCCTGACTGTTACTTATGTTCTCACAGTGTCTGATCTCCGAAATGCAGTAATATTCAACAACCATAGCTCATTTTTCAATAACATTTTAGTGCCACATCCATCCGCTCTTTACATTCTTGACTTCTTACTAGTTTATGATTGCTATTTTACCTTTTGCAGCACAATTCTTTGAGAAAACTGCCTTATGCAAATCTTACTGATTGAGATTAGAGGGTGGTGGTAGGAACCTGAAACTTATAGAAATTTTTCTGCATAGAAGAGTGAAAAAAATGCACTAAGTATCATGAGTTATAATTAATTCCACAGTTGTTAAAAACAAAAAAAAAAAGTGGAAAGAATAACCCATTGAAAAGAAGCAGTGTACCTGTCATGTCTGGGTTTACTTGTTCCAAACTTAGTTTTAGGTGAAAAAAGTTACTATACCCAATGTACCGCTCACAACATTGATCTCTGGATAAGAAACCTATCCCACATTCACTGTGCGAAATGTTACCTCTTTACCTGGGATATCGGTCTGCATTTGCTAAAACTATTTTTCCCTGTTCTCTTCACCCAAGTTGGATTTTTACGTCTAATATTTTTTAAATGAGGTGTGATGTGTCTTACAGTGGCGTTTACACATGGGCTTTCTGAAGCTAAACATCTTTTTGTGAGGCCATATCTGTCCACTGGGCAGATACACCATTATCAAATGAGGAGGCTAGTTCATCTGGCTGGGTTTGAAGGCTATAAAGCTAATTTTATCTCTGTTGGTTATTAAATATACATTTAATGATCGATTCAGCATGCTAGAGATTCTTTAAGGGAAAGTAAGGAATAAAATACTTATACTATTAGCTTGCCGTGCAATAAGATAGTTTATAACTGTCACCCGTTATTTTGTCTGCAACTTTGATGTGAAGTGGGAAAGGGACATTTCACAACACCAGCACTGAAATACAAGCAGACCTAGATGACCACTTTGAGAAAAGTGAGAAACTTTAACACTGTTCTAAGGAAAAACATTCAGAAGGATAAGATACAGGCTTGTGCTTTCTGTATATTCAGCTTTTTCCAGTGGTTCTTAGAAAAGTTTTGTTTGGCAAGTGGGTTCTGTAGCCCACAGGACAGCATGTAATCACTTCAGTTTTGTTCTTCATCCTTGCTGCTTACATAGCCCACATTGTGGCCTGTGCAGTTTGCAGCTGGAAGACTACCCTGGTTTTTAGGGCTCTCTGTGTTTCAAATCCCAGCTCAACTTTAATTCTGAAAAAAGGTCCTTCTATTTCTTGCAGAAAGAGCCTTGAGATGTAGACTGGATACCTGGGGTTAAGGTGTTCCCACTGATTTATTTTCCCTAAGCATTATTAGGTCTTCTACTCCCTTAAAACCATAGTCTATACTAAAAATTTTGCTGGCTGGGCTGTGGGGAAAATGTCATAGGGTTAGGTTGAGAAAAGGGGGGTTTTGTGTAGTAGAGTTAGCCTAATGAAGGACTGGTACAAGGAATAGTTGCAAAAGAGCTTTTGCTGGCAGAAATACTATTATCCCTAGGATAATTTGCTGACTGAGGTTAAAATGTAGGGCAAGCTCTGAGTTGTCCTTTGGAAACTTGTTTATTTCCTTATTTTTTTTCCATGACATGAGAGCGGGAGGAATGGGTTGTCAGTGATTAGATAGACTACCAATAAATTTCTGTGCTCCTCCCTGTGGAAAGCCTAAAGATGTGCCAGCTCTGCTATGCAGCTATTGTAATTTTTAGCTGCAAAAAGGCGAGTCACATAAACCTGTCTCATGAAAGTTGTCTTACTGGATTTTGGTCAAGACATTTAGTTATACCTTCTTGCTTTTTCCATATGCAAAGTGAGAAGACAGCATACATTTGTTTTTTGAAAGTGTTTTGATGATTGTTGAATGGTTGAACAAGCCTTTAACGTCTAGGTGCATCATATGCAACACTTATTTGAGCACACGTTCTCAGCTGAAGAGATTTCCCTTTACTAAGCTTTCTTGGGACCTCAGCACAAGCAGCTAGGTGCCCTTTCTGTCATGGGCCTCCAGCTGTGGCTTATAAATTCTGGGGATTGGCTTAGAGTTTTTCTGTGTATAGTTTTTGCTAGGTTTTAGATGTCTCTGTATTATTCTTTAATAATAATGTTGATCATCTTAACTCCAAAAATCTTCTTGCCTGTCTCAATCTGATGTTGGACATCTTAAACAAATTAGTTACTTGCATAAATAAGCATTCTGGTATTCATTTGTGATTGTGAGAACCTGCATTTTTTACCTGCATATATTTTTTTGCTTGAAATTGATGTGGGCTTTGAATCAATAATTACTTAGAAATACATTTAAAAGTCTGCTTTGTAATTTTTTTTTTTTTTTGATGAGCAACACTCTCTTCAAAAAACAGTGTTTTGTTCATTCCTGCCCCTCCCACTTCCCCCTCCTCATTAGCTATCTTCCCTTTTAGTAGGGTTTAATGTGGTTTTTTTCAGTAGAGAAGTCGTGTTTAATTAAAAGTTACTTGCATGTTTTCAATTATAGATGATAATTTGTTTGACTTTACACTGTCAATTGCCTTGAGTAATTTCCTGTAGAAATACATATAAATCCATTTGCGTGTTTGGAGTATCAGTGTGTTGTTTGCGTAGCTTGTGTGTAACACTTAAAGAAACCACTGGGGCTTAGAAAGGACAGAGGATGCTTTTTAGTGGCAAACAGTGATACAATGGCTGTTCTTTCTTCTCCTTGCTGAATAGTTATGGAAACAACATTTTTCAGAGAACTGGAACTTGCGTTTGTCAAGCCAATACGATGTTTCAGTAGAAAACTAGGAGTTAACAAGCAGGCCAGCAGTAATGTTACATCCATAAGCACTTGGCATAAGTCAGTGCTGATTGGTGTTAATTCCTAACTTCATGATCTCATGTAGTGTAGCAGAGAAAATACATATTAACACATCCCAATTGATATATGTCAGAATTTCATTACAGATAAATACGTAGTTTTTAGCTACTGAAAAGAAGGTAGTAGGAGGCTTACATGTTATTGCACCATGTGTTAAAACCACAGTTTGTTTGGTCTATCAGAATAAACTCTTGTGCTCAGTCCAAGTGGAACGTAGTATATATGGTTCTGCTCTCCCAAGTTTAGAGGAGATGAACTCAAACAGGAATAGGTGAAGAGAAGGACTACAGTGGTAAGGGAGATGGCCTGACTGTGTTATATTATAAAAGAGCATGTCTGGGTTAGTCTGGTTGATGTGAAAGCTGATATGGGCGATGGTTGGTGCCTGTAAGTACACAAGACCGTTGCTATTGGGATGGCCACGACACACACGGACAGTGCCTCGGACAAGGCCAAAAAGCCATTTATTCAAGGAAGCAGTCTCTTTTTATACACCTTTGCATGTTATCATTCGTGTTACATGATTATTGGCTGCTAAATTACTACAATAGACTCATTGGCTATATTAACTACAATATATAATATACCATTGGACACCTGTAGTGTAAGCATACGCATTCAGAAAAATATCTGGTGCAGGGTATGTTGCTGTTTTTCTTCTTCTGTTGTTTAGATTCCTTGCTTCTGTCGAAACTATTTCTATTTTCATGGATAGAAGCTAATTGTTTTTCTTCTCAGGGGATTTTCTCACGAATAGAAGCTAACTGTATCCAAGTTAAGGTCTGTGAAGCCTTCAGGCTAGCTGTCGGCCTCAACACAAGACCACCATTCAGGGGATATAAACTGTTAAAGGTTGGTGCTGCTCAGGAGCAGATGGATACTAATGTGGCTTGAGTGTTTGAGTGTACATTAGAAGTTTCTTTCTAACCATCAGAGTGATGAGGTTCCAAACAAACATCTGCTGGGAGTTTGGGGACAATATAAATGGTAATGTTTGAAGTGGAGTTGATTTTTTTTTAGAGTGATTCTGTGTGTATCTGCAGTAGCAGCTCCAATGCTGTTTGTACACCAGATTTAAAGATTTCAGTATTTTGGCTAAATACCTTTTTCCTAGTACAGCAAAGACTTACGTGAAACCATGGACCCAAATTTTGTTTCAGGTCTTAGTGAAAAAAGTGTCCTTGCAGCTGATACTGCCTTCAGAACTGACAGCACTTTCCACTTTTGTTTGCAACATCATGTCACACCCTGTTTTGCTGGTGGAACCCTGTCAGGAAGGTCAACATCATTCTGCCCTCTGTGATGCAGTGAATCTTTCTGTTTTGGTATTGTAGCATGTTTCTCCAAAGAAGGGGAGTAATACTCCTAACTGGAGAACTGCTAATGGAATAGAGCTATTTCTTTGGGATAATGTCCTGACATGACAGTTGGGAATTTTTGTCTTGTTCCCCAGGGAAGACAACTGAATGTAGAATTGCTGCTCTTTGGATGAGCGTAGTCCTGAAGAGGACTCAAAGTCAGATGGGAGTGTAGTACCAACCTCCATCTTTCTTGAAACTGAGACTTTCAGTTCTTTGAATGTCTGGTAGTTGGCACCCCTCACATAAAGAAACTTCTTGAATTCAAAACCAAAAGATGCTTGCTCAGCATTTACAAATTGCTGTCTGAAGGCTGGAAGGGCACGAAGGCATTGAGAGTACATCAGCCCCTCAGTGTTTCTATTTAAATGGCCAGGTGCTGTCAGCTCAGTATTGGGGGTGCCTTGAAGCTCTTTTTTCACATACCTTCCCTCAGGAGATTGTCACTTTCTCTGGATGCCCTTCTTCTGTCATACTTTTCATTCCTTAACAACACACAAAAAGAGGAGGAAAGCTGGGAAGGCTTGAAGTAGTCTCATGCAGTCCCACACCTAGATCTAAAACTGCCTTTGAATAAATTCTCTGCTAGTGATCATGCATAGGTTTTTCTTATATTCTGTCCCCAAGGTTGTGAGCTCCTGTGGCAGGTGTAAAAAGCAGTATATGTATAATCCAGAAAGCACTTTGAAATGGATGTTACCACATTAGACTTTCATATTAGAGCAAAAATAGTCCTTTGTTTTAGCATTTTTTATAAAGTAATGAGTTAATTCAATTTCATTCTTTCCTGGTTAGGGTAAGACACTCCATATAATGTTTTTTAGAAATGAATGCCGATAATAGACACAGAATAGGTCTTTATGAGTAGCTAAATTTTTTCTGCTGTTCAAATATTGCTAATGTTTAAGCAGCATGTATTTCTTGTTTAATGTTCAGGTATGGCATTTGGTTCTTAAAATTAGAGAGAAATACTTCTGTGATCAGAAGGAGTAGCAGCTAGGAACAGCAGTGATGTGAGTCATTTTGACAATGAGCAAACTTGTCAGAATGTTCACATTTTCAAGACTAGATGGTCTAAGACATCCATTTTTTCTTAAATATTTTTCAAAGTCTTAATGAAAATTTAAACAGCTGTGTCTCATGGTATCTTGAATTTAAAAGATCATGAATTAACAATTGTATTTTACTGCTAAAATAGTAGATGTTTACTGCAAACTGAAAATAGTAACAAAAAGATTCAGTCGGGTTCTTTGTAATACTTTTGATAGCTGAATTTGACAATCCCATAGTATGAAATATGTCAATCTTAAGGCAAAAAAGAGAGAGTTCGTAATGAATGCATACACTGTAAGGCACTGAAATAATTTTTAACCTAATCAGTTTATATGTTAAGTACCTTTAACATATAAGGTACTTAACTTGCTTTTTTTCTCATAAACCCTGTTTGCATGAATTAATTTCACATTGTCCACTTCTTTGGGATAAACTAGAGTTTCACTGTATGTAACACAATACCTTTATGTTACAAAGTGAAAATCCCATGATTTTGACTGAAACGTTGCTGCATTACAGCCATCTCTTGCCTAGGGCCATCTCCATAGGAGAATATTCCTTTAACAGAATAAATCACTGGAAGACTATAGCAGACTTACTGGAACCATTCTTCTGTATCTCTGACTACTGTTCTCGCCAAAAGTGTTAAAAAAGAGGCTCAGTGGATAAAAGATTCTATTTGTGTGAAACAACCTGCTTTGCAATGGTTTCAGAAAAAAAAAATTGTGTTACATTCACTGGCTCTTTAATTCGGATTGCCAATGATAATGCAGAGTCTATGCTGAAGAAAGGTAGGATACAGCAGCAGAAACATTAGTGCTAATCTGCTGCAGAAGGACGAGATAAATCAGCACAGCTCTCATACATCAGTGAGAGAAGCTGATTGCAACTTGACCATGTGCCTAAGTGGTCACATCAGCAACAAGAACGGAGCATGGATAAAAAACCTAAAATGTATCCTTAGGGCTACTTGCTGTGCACGATCTATAATAACGCATCAATGTAAGTTTAAGATTTCTTTT
Organism: Eulacestoma nigropectus; assembly: GCA_013397775.1. Taxonomy (NCBI): domain Eukaryota; kingdom Metazoa; phylum Chordata; class Aves; order Passeriformes; genus Eulacestoma; species Eulacestoma nigropectus. The sequence goes on from VZTE01004150.1 coordinate 1,773,401, forward strand.
TTGTTTGTTTCTTTCTGTTGCAATTCTTGTTGTTTACAAGAGTATATTTTTATTTTGCATAGATTTAGGGGAAATGTAATGGAGTGTAATACTGAGCAGATAATAATTAGATATTGTTTATGTCTGTGAATAGTAATAGGCTTATTGCTGTGTGTCTCAACAGAGTTCTTTCTTTGAAGATGTTTTAATATTTAATCCTATAAGTCATATTTTGGGAATTGAGTAAGGTTTTGAGTGAGATGATAGTGAGATCTCCCTTTTTAATTTCTGTCATTTATGTTTCAAAATGATTTGAAAGACAGAATGCCAGAAAAAAAATTTAAAATTATTTCTACTGTGAGAATTTTTGCTTTTTAAAAATTTTTTGTGTTAAGATAAATGCTCGTAAAGACTGATTTCTCTGGACCTTTTTATTCATGAATTTAGTGAAGATGGTAATTTTCCTACATTTTTTAAAATTTGTGCAATTGTTTAATTTAGTGTCATCTAAGCATCTGCAGAAAGAGAGGCAGGGATAAGATTAAACTGAATAAGCATTGATTGCTAGTCTGAAAATTAAATTTTAAAAGTTTTTGCAGTAAATCTGATTTCAGTTCATTTTTACTAAATTAGATTATCATATTTAAATTGAGGCTACTATACAGCAAACAAATGTGTGAAACTATCCGGGATAGCACACATTTCCTGCTGTATCCGACTTTAAAGCTGATGTTGATTGTAACTACCCAGGAATACTCTTAACGGTAGAATTTAGAGCAGCATGTTTAAATAATGCATGGGAAAATAAAAAGGAAAGATGGAATTTTACTGTTCAGATGTTAAAGTGATGCTTTGTTCAAAGAGAAGAAAATGTGTAGTAAAAGCTATTGATGTGAAATCTCAGGCTGTCTCTCATGGCTTCAGGCAAAAAGGCAGGAAAACCCAAGGCAGGTCTTGCTGTGCAGTCTGAAAGCAAGGGAAATGTGGAAGCATTTTTAAAAACTCACCAATAATTCTATATTTATTTACTTATTTCTAGGGGAAGAGAGTGGCTTTAGACAAACATATGAAATATGAAAAAGGCTCAGTGATAGGAGCTTGAGAAAGTAGGTATAAAGATACAGAAGAACATCTGTTTATTTTATAGTGTTGTGACTGTGGCCAAATATAGTAACAGGAGGCTTAGAAACAGAAGTAGCCTGCGTGAGTGTGTCTACAAATGGTTTATTTTTGTGTCAATTGAAAAATGTAGGGATAGTTGTGTGTCTGTTATCCCCTTCACAGACCTCAAATGTTCAGAATATGGGCCAGTTTTAGATTTTGAAACACGGGTATTTTTTGTAGGTCTTAGCCAAAACAAAAGTTAAGGTTTATCTGTTAGTAGTTGCGACTTTCCTACAAGATTGCTAGATGGAAATAAAGAAGAGGGAAGGTAAAGCTCTATTACAAAACGGGTGCTCATTCTTCCCAACAAAATAAATAACCAACCTAGCCAACTGGCAGATGAAACATGGACCAAGTAGAGAGTTTATTTTTGTACAAAATGTGCATATGGATGATCACACAGGCTCCCCTCAGTTGTACTTAGCCCCTGAAGCTGAGGGCCCGTTGGGAACTCAGCTTTAGCAGTCTGACTTAGAAAATAATAAACACAAAAAGAGAGGAAAGCTATACAGCAACAGGAAGCAAAGAGAAATGGTGATTTCTTTGATCTTGTTATGTCTGTTCTAATGTACCCAATGCGGCCTTAAGTTGTAAACTCCATGGCAAAGATTCCTATGTTTTGTTCTGTGAAATGCTCTCCTTACACATGTGACAGAGTAATATAATCAGTCTGGCTCCTCTTAATGGAGTTGGGCTTCTGTTGGTAAAATAAAGACATCCTTTTTTTTTTTTCTGTGATCTGTGTTCATTGGAACAGCAGAAGATTGTTTGGGTTTACAAAGATAATGAAACAAGTAGTTTTCCTTGTCTTGAAGTTATTCTGAAGAGTTAGAAGTCCTATATCTGCTAAGATGCTCTGTAATTGTGTCGATGTTGTGATCTTAAACATTTGCTTCAGTGTGTTTCTGTGAAGTTTCATAATGCGGTCACACTTAAATTAGATGCTAAATTAATTGCAGTGCATATGACAAAACTGGAATTAGGTAGCTGCTTTTTAAGTTTCCTTTTTAGTTGAAGAGCCAGAAGTCTATTGTGGGCTGAATATGGTCTTGATGAACTTTCCATTTGTCAAAACAAGGCTCCTCCTCCTCCTCCAGAGTCAAATTCTGTTTTTTATCAGTCTGTTACGCTGTTTCTCTGTTACCTGTAAAGCTCTTTCACTAGACTCCAACATGGTCTTCATTTTCACCTTCAGTTTTAGTCAATAAATTTATGCTAAGTAGTTTCTTGTGCTTTAAAATGTGCTAATGGACACTAATACCTGCACTCTCAGAGCTGCAGGGGTTCTCCTGATGCCAATTTTAGCATATTGAATTTGCTTCTGCTGATGATATTTAGGAAAACAACATAAAAATATTCTTGTTACATTTGAGTTCAGTGGAAAAGCTCCTACCAGCCGAAGTTGCCAAGGCAGGGCCTGAAACCTCAAAGCAGCATAAGTCCTATGGTGGCATCTCACACAAACAGCAGGCTGTCCTGAGAAACATAGTCTTAGGGGTTCAGACTGTGTTGATCAAATATAATTTGTTCTAGGTTTCTGTCTACAAAACAGTACATCTTCCACTTGAAAGTCTGACCCCTGTTACCTCTATTGGTAGCAAAAGAAAACTGTGTTGCCCCAAGAAGAGGCCTTTCAAGTTCCATGATAGCAGAGAGAGTGAACTTCTGTATTGGTGTAATGAGTATATTGTGTCCCCATCCCAAAGCTTAGGAAATCTGCTGGCTTAGGAAAAGGAATGACATGGCTTTCCATCCTCCTGCTCCTCCTAGTCCTTTTTGGGTTTAGTCACTTCTGATAAAAAGAGACACAATTTTGCAAGTATCCCAAGAGACCTAAGAACTGTAGGTCTTGAAGCATGCGTAAAAAGCTTCCATCTTACTATAGGCATGCAGGCCTAAGAGCTCATTGATTTCTTCCACAAGTTCAATAATCACTAATCCATCTACGGAATTGTGTCTGGAATACTCACAACCAACTTTTGGCATAGAATGTTAGCTCACAAGCTACAGTGTATAAAGTAGCCATGATCAACAGCATCAGTTACCGCCTGAAGTACAGTTAGAAGATTGTGCTGAATAACTTTGTCCTCAGACAGTGTTGCACATGCTGTAAGAGAATACATGTTGTAACTGTCTCAACAAAGTGATCTCTCATCAAAATATTATTGTCTTCTAGGGAAACAGGGAGTCTCTGAAAGGGGCAAAAACAATTTATCTGTAAATTAACTCTAAAAGAAATAGTACCAATTACAACTTTTGTGAGAAACAAACTGTTTATGCCTTGATTGGGCCCTCTACCGAATTTGGAACCTCTGTTGAAATCCATTAAAAAATTACAAGCTACTGAGGAAGATCATACTTGGAAAGGAGTATCCTTGGTACGTGTCCTTCTAGTTTTCAGACAGTCTTCCCAGCCTTGCTACATGTTGTCTATGAAGCAGATTTCTTCCAGAGCATAATGAACTGCATGGTATCAGACTACTGGGGCACACACAACAGTGATCTCAAACAAGGAGCTCCTAAGGACAACCGCTCACCTGATCTTTCAGTCTTTTTTAAGGAAGACATATAATAATGAAGGTATGTTCAAAAGGGGGGTCATTCAGACTGGTGCCTAAAACTCTGCTATTCAGTGAAAATCATAGACTCCTAATTAGGGTGACAGTCTTTTGTGAAGTTTTGTGAAGCTTTTAACAGTTTTTATTACCTCTGTGATTATCCTGGAAAGTAAATAGTTACATATTGGATAACCATATGGATGATGTGTTAGTGTATTTAAAGAAGATTGCTCAGATGGCTCAGAGCCCATAGTAGCAATGCCAGGATTTTTATGCACTAAAAATCTAAACAAATAACTACAAGATGGAGGGAGCAATCACTGAAAGGAAAAGTGAGCAATAAAATGTAGAATTTACCTTTACCATCAGTGACAGAGATTAAGGCCATGGGAGAAGTGATAATGTGACTTCTCATACTGCACTTGGCCTGTGTCCCAATTAGCTTTCCAGCTTCAGCAGGGAAGGTAGTATGGGGTGGTTATTCCTTGTTTGCAGTCAACAGTACTGGCCTGCCAGTGCTCTTTTTAGAAGTCCGGGTTTCTACCTCAGTTTTGTATTTCCTCGGTATCTCCAGCTGAACTTCCAGCAGAAGGGATGGAGAATCAGGTTGCACTTTTCACCTCAAACCATACAAACCCCATTTGTCAGCATAACAATATACCATAACAATTTCTTATGATAACAAGGCCATTGAATAACCTGGCATTATTTTCCTAGGACAGATGATGAGTGGTGGGAGGAAGGAAGGAGGCAGAAAGAAAGGTGTGAGGGATAATAAAGGGAAAATTCTTGACGGACTGAGTAATTTCTTCAGAGAGACGCTTCCCGTATTTTTTGTTCAGTGCTTGAATGCTGCTTATGCAATATATACAAATATTCTCAGTCTCTTCAAGTGAAAAAGGACCCTGTAATCCAAGTCCACTCACTGGACTGTAAATGTAACCTCACTGAAGGAAAGGAACAGTTTGAAAGACTGACTCTTTCATATTTTAGTCAGGATTTATCATGATCTGTAAAAGCACATAATTCTCATAGGAGGAAAGCTTCAGTTGTTTTAAACCCTGCTAGTTTTTCATTTGAGAAATACCCAGGCAGCAAGCCTTCTCTCAGATGAGACAGAGTGGGCTGTTTTATATCAGGAACTGCATTTCCTACTTTGCTTCCTCTGCCAGAAATTCTCTTGCCAGAAACTCTGTCATTTCAGTTTTTTTCTGGTTTTGAGGGGAAGTTAATCATCTCAGGAGCACCACCATCACTACAAAAAAATAGTGAAAGGCTATGGAAAACTGATAATTGTACACAAATGCATAGTTTTCCCCAGGCCATGATAAGCAGTGATTAAATTGTCAGCTCCATTTTACAGTGGAGAGGACTGTGGTACAGATCTGCTTTAATATTAAAGTACTCTGTGGACAATTCTGAAACAACAAGGTAGCAAATCTGTCTGGTCTATGCCTGTTACTACTTTTGCTGTATTGGTATATAATCAATAAACCATTACAGCCAGTACCGTGTTCTGGTACTGGATCTGTGTTATTGAAGGAACGCACAAACACTCGTTAGATTTTTCAATGTCTTAAAAAAATTAAATGTAATAATGAAAATTTTCATCATTTGGCTACAGGAGTCAGAACTTTGTCCTTTTCAATTAGATTATATGCACAGACCACACAGACTTCACTGGGAAAGCCCTTGCATGCATTTGACAGAGAATTTCACCAAAAGTGTTTGACAACCAAACAAGCCGTAAGTTTAAACACACATGAGATAAATTTTTTTTTACTATGTGATGAGAGTATTGCTGATTGTTAATTTATTGGTAGGCTGTTAGTAGAGAGTATTTGAATGCAAGTGTGGAGCTGAGCTTGCTGAGATTTGGTATGTAGTGCTCAGCAGAGATACCTCTGTTTCCTGTGTTGCTAGTCATGTCAAGAATTACTTCTGTAGTGCATGGCAACATTCCAGATTGCATCTCAATCGAATGGATTATTCTTCAGTGCAAGGCTTTTCTAGGGAAGAGAATGTCCAGGGTCCAGATTTGAAGGGTCTATTGCGGTTTTACAGAGCTCACCTGAGAAGAACGGTCAATTCTTTTCTTTGCTCAAAATCTGTTATGTGTTTACTGTCTGTGCCAAGAGGCAGTCGGTGAATGTTTGCAAAGGGAGTTTGTGGGTGTGCAATAAAAAAACGTAGATGAAGAGAGACTGTGGCAGGGAATAAAACAACATATGATGTATCACCACTTTTTTTTAAACTTCAAATTAAGATCTGTAATGTCCTAATAACTTCTTGGCAATGGTCACTAACATGATTATTATCTTTGTTACACATGCATTATAACCAGTTTTAGAGTGCCTAGCACCTATCCAAAAGGTTCTGTTACATTTTTACAGCGGTGATGATAGTGGTAGTGGAATGAGGTGTTGCAAAACAAGACAGTTGAGCAGGGGTGAAGAACAGACTTTCTGAAGGAGCTGAGGCACTGCAAGACTAACAGAAAGCTGGTAATGCAGTGTAGCTCTCACTTCAAATATAGAGAGCAAGTGATCAAAAATACAAGCCCACTTGCATTTATTATCTGAGAACATTTGTTCCCATTGAACTCAGTCTTGAAGGCACTGATACTGCTTTTCATTCTGATATGCTCTCCCTAATTGACTCTATTTTTATTCATATATGTACACAAAGTCCTCCAAATAATCTAAGCACAAGAATTCTGTGTAGAAAGAATTTTATTAAAAACTAGATGTAAGTGTTCCAAATGAGACTAGAGTATCTCCTGGGATTACTGAGTAGATGGGAGGAGTTGATTGCCTCAGGCATAGCCCAGGGCCATTAATTACAACTAGTCATTAATTCTGCTGTAATGCCCTGTGCCAATGCCACTGTTCCTGTTCCAACCCAGAAATAGAAAGCTGTCTGACCTATGGACTTCAATGGGTTATGTTTTTCTTATAATGATTACTTATATTTCTAAATGCTCATTACTGAAGTGTTCATCAGAGTTTTGGTTTGTAAGCTTCGTGTCTTTCCAGAGAGTTAATGTTTTGTTTGTTACTCACAGGAAGCCTTTAAATAGCTCTTGAGAACACTATAGCCTATTTGAGGTATGCTCTGTATATTGAATCCTGGGAAAGTAAAAGTGGTATAAATACTCTCTAAAGATAATCAGTATACCTGTTTTCATATCTAGAGAAAATGCAAATCGAACATACGGTTCCCTTATTCTGTGGTTGCCATATAAGGCAAAGTGCAGTCTAAATTCTAAGGACCAAATACTAAGGATCTAGTTTTTGGTTGTTTTTGAAGAGAAAAAAGTCCTGAAATTTTAATGAGTTTATTTCAATTCCTAAAGAAATGCTAATAAAGGACAGAATAGTTATAAACCATTTAGAGGCAACTTCCATCATATGCCCTTTACATGCATGCTCATGTACTCAGCACTAGACAATAAAAGCATTGCTGGACTGATTGTAAAGTGCAGGAGGAAAAAGTTCAAGAGCAAGAGACAGCCCCCAGCTCCCAGCTTAGCAGATCATGTGAACACACATGACTCTAAGCAGCAGAGTTTAGGTAGCAAACAGCAGCTGTGAGAATTTCCAGATTGCTAGACTTGCATGTCTGTTTAAATTATCTTAAAATGTTTTTGCTCAAGAAGAAAGTTATTCATCTGACCTTTACATAGAGTCCTTCTTTGTCAGGGATCCCAAAGTGTTTTACAGATGCAGAGATTTAGCACTGACATGCACATGTCAGAGGGAAAATTAACACACTGATTGCACCTTGGTTACACAGAACTTTGGCAGTGCAGCGATATGACTACTGATGAGCTTCACTGCTGCTTTCCCTGAAAGGCCATACAGCAGCACTGTACCAGTCGGGAAGCGTGAGATACTTTATTCAGCTGAAAACATAGGTGAGTTGACAACACTCATAGCCTGTGTGAGAACAACAGTAAATAACTTTAAAAAGAGAAGAAGCAGCTGCTGAACTCTACAATTAGCACTTGTGGTAAAGACATGGATTTGTATTGGTGAAATGTGAAATTCCAGCACTACAATGATTCCAAGAAACAGGGTATAACGTTGTTTGAGGGTTGATTTAGGATAAATAACCACTTCCTAAGGTGTGTTTGTGCTCATTATTTACCCAGCTGGACCTTGTTTACTTTATGAATTCAATATTGATTACAGGAATGTTGGGGCATATTAAAGCAAAAGAGGATAGACTGTCTTTGGGTATACTAAAATGTCTGAAGTTTGTAGAATATATTTGTAGGAGAAGTTGTACTTAAAGTTCAGTAATGGCAATATGGTAGAGGATTGGTATATGGATTTTTCCCTCTACTTATATGTTAAATCTCATTGACCCTTGTGCCTATTTCATACCCGTAGTGGGAGTAGAGTCTAAAGCCAATGTTCCTTCATTTTAAAAAGACTAGCTGGAAATCTTTTCCATTCAGTTATGTTTGATAATTCTAACATTTCAGTATGGGTGTTTTAAAAATGCTTTGTGTTGTTCCTTTTCCTTCCTCTGACTTTGCTGTTGCAGTTTGGCTTGCCACTGTGCAGGAGGAGAAGAGATGAGGGAAGGAGGAGGTAGTAGCCTTCTTTGCTGTGCTGGTTTTCCCCCTTTCCACTGCCTCAAAATAAATTCTGTATAGTTTACAGGGCTTTCAGAGAAAAAGAGAGGTGGGAGGGAGAGAGGGAGGGAGGAGGGGAAAGGGGAAGAAGACAGGAGAGACAAAGTAAGTGAGAATGGGAGGAAACCTTTGCCCTCTGGGGTCATTATGAGGTCAACATGCATCCATCAGCCATATGAAAAACCCTGTAATATAAATTAGACCATTTTACAGCATAATGCGGATTTACTCTCCTACGACTGGGATTTGGCTAATAAAGTCTTAATTTCATTTTTCTGTGACCCAATAATTTTTAAATACTGAATATGTTAAATGATAATTGATTCAGCAAGCAAGTCTCTGAGAGACTTCTGTTTACCAGGTGAATCACAGGAACTGACTCATCCTCTGATCCTGTTGTTCAGTGAAGTTATGAGTGAGGCTGTATCAAGTACCCTCTATTGACCAAAGCAATCCTGCAAACACCTACAGAGAATTGTTCTCACTGTCAGTGCATGCACAGTACTGAAGAATTCATGTGGAATTAGTGGTTCATCTCTTTATCCCAGAAACCTGGAAGTAATTTCCTCTGTTACAATTCATTTTTCTTGACAGATCTCCTGTCTGTTAGCTTTAACCATCTGTGGGGTCTGGAGTATTCCAGCCTTCAGTTACTAAGATTATTCTATAGATAGGAGAGGCTGAAATGGAAAGTGTGGAGCTCTGTGATCACCTAACATAGCAGAGCTCTGTGTGTTGTACACAAATGAAGGTCTGAACTACCAGTACGTACAGAGACAGCTGGAAACCATTGGGCTAAACCCATCTAGCGATTGTAGTGACTTCCTGCTCCCTGTCTCAAATATTTCAGAGAGGTACAAGCAATTCTTATGTGCTATTCTCAAAGAGACGTCACAGCGGTTTGATGGTGACTTAGTGCTATTTGAATTTATCTGGTTTGAGTTTCCTTTTTCTTTGAAAGGACTTAAACATTTTTAAACTTCCTTCCTGATGTTTGTCTTTTTTCCAGATTCCAAAATTAGATCAAGTCATATTTCCTCATGGAACTTCGGCTTCAAGGAGGCATTGAGCTATTGCAGCCCCTAGTCTGAAGGTTCCTGCTCCAGTGGATGACCTGCGCTGTCATGCACAATATCCAAAAAAATTGGACAATGGCAAACTTTAAAAGTTAATGCATGTCCTGCTTACTGTCCCATCCCCCCCAGCTTGTGCTTTCTGACACTTGCTTGATGTTGCTGAGTCCTTTTTGTTGAAAGTGCTGTTTAGTCCATGACTTGCCTGCTGCATTCTCGTTTGACCTGTTAACTGCTGAAGCAAAAAAAGTTATTTTAAGAATCAGCTTGTCAAAGAGAGCATATCTCCTCCCTTCAAAGACCTCTAAAGATTAATATTTGATTAAAATGTGACTGCAGCATTAAAATGGGTGCTCTGTGTCTTTTTACAAATGAATGGCTGGCAAACTTGCGGACTGTCTAGTTTTAATTGGCAAATTATTCAGTTAGTGCTTCAGGGGGAGTTGCAGGGGAGGACAAGGAGTTAGATGATTTTTAGATACATTCATTACCACTTTTATTCCTAGAGATAATCTGAAGATGACTAAATCCCTACATGCATCCACAGATTCAGTTTAAATTTCTTCTCTGGAAATAAAGAAGAGGACATGCTCTAAATCATGGAATAAAACCCCAGGTCCTCAGTTGGGCAACCCTGTATCAAAATGAGGAGGCTGGATTTATGGTCATTTAGTGGTGGCTGTACCTGTGACCCATGCAGCTGCTGCACTCTTCTTTTTGCCTGCCTCTGGCTGCTGCATTCTTTTGAATTCCAGTGAATGGCTTCTGATAAAATCTGCTCTCAAAAAGGTTTTGAGACCCAGTGCCTGGCCATTTTTATACTCCGATGGATCAGAAGGACAACCAAATATTTAGATATTACTGTGTGTTCTGCAGAATACTCTGGGACAGTTAGTACAGAGAGGGAAAATAATGGGTAGACTCAGTGTACAGTTACCTAGATACTGTAGCACTGTGAAGAACACTTAAAGCTGTATCAGTCTGCTGCAGAAAATATCATGGAATAGGGTATCAGGAAAAGGAAAGAAGCACAGCTTGGATCTGTTGAATTTTGCTTTGGAATTTGAAAATCTTGATAGTACTTTGTAAAGAGAAGAGACTGTTCTATTTGATGTGTATGAGTTTGATATTGCTACCTTTGCATCTGTAAGTAGTGTAATCCAATGTAACAGCTTATGAGAATTAGGATAATTCACAAAAGGGCTCCAGAAACAGCCTCTCATTATGTCTTGTGTCAGTGTGGGGCTGCTGCGAAGGTCTTTGACTAATTTTCTTTTCTCAGTAGTTGCCTGCTGACTTTTTATTAGAAACGGAACAGCAGAAAATATCCCAAAATGAAAGAATAAAGTCTGAAGGGATATTGTTATTTCCCAAGGACTCTCTTCCAAACTAGGAAACTTGGTAGAAGTGAGGTATCTGGGCAACCTCTTGTACCTGGATTCTCCCAACCATGTAGACAGGCAGAGGACTATGGATGGCAGCTGCAGTCAGTGATTTTTTTTTTTTTAAATTTTTTTTTTTTTTTTTTTTTTTTTTGTCTTTAATAAACGGCGAGGTCGCNTTTTTTTTTTTTTTTTTTTTTTTTTTAATGCTCCATGATCTGGAAGACAGACAGTTGGGAATGATTGATTAATCTGGATATTCATCTTCATACAGTTGGAGACCATGAGACATTGCCTGCAAATTCAGGGCAGATGGCAGTCAACTGTCATTTGAGCTTTTCTTTCAGTGGAAAAGAGGACATTAGTTAGAAGAAAGATCATACAGATCTTGAATCACCTTCATGTTATATTTTTCTTTTCTGGCTGATGTTAATTAAATCAGTGCAGTGTGATACTCTGAAATGCGGTATGGAGTAGAGTATATACAGTATGTACATTGAAAGGCTGCTAAAATTATATTTCTAAGATGTAAAAACAACTTCATGTAACACTGGAAAGCAAAACCAAGTGCTGTGTTGCTTTTTAGAGGTTTGTAGAATGCTTTGGTTACTTTTGTAAATGTCTAACTGGTCTACTGCAGGAAGATGTGGGTATTTTCTCACATTACAAAAAAGAGACAAATATTGTCTCAACACTTGCCTTGTCCCTTTCTGGCTGTTCTTTCTTGGCTGTGTGGCATTTTCTAAAAGACCCAAATCTGTTCACTGATCCCTGTTCACAGTAGGGCCCTCTTCCCAATCTTTACAGACCTGGCCAAGAAGATGACATGTTGGGCACAGGAGTAGGAGCCAGTGGCTGGCGGGGCATAGGCCTCTGTTGTTATTGTGGAGCTATGGCCGATAGCCATGGGCTGCATGGGAAGGTGTGAAGGGCTTGGATGTAATCGGGATTTGCACTGATTCTTCAGAAAGAGAATTCTAAGAAAAGGGATCTATAAACAGACTGACATGGTGTGTTGCCACTCAATATCATCAGTGTCTGCTATAAAGTTTTAAAGCTGGGAATATAGGTAATTAGATGCTGATGAAGATTGGCTACAGGAGGGAGGAAAGAGGGCCTAAGAGGGTTTCAAGAGGGTGGTATTGAAAACTACATCCATTACTGACTTGAACTCCTTGAAAAGTACATTAGATGGAGATGTATCTAATGAAAGCTTAGCATGTGAGATGTTTGTTGAAGTAGGAATTACTGTGTTAGGGGGCAAAAAACATTTCAAGAAATGTTTTGTTACAACTTTTTTTTGTAATTTCAAGGTTAGAAAAAGATGCAGCTGCAATGAATTCTCTAGCTAACATAAAAGTCTCAGTGGGTTCATTCCTCTGCTCTCTTAGGACTTCCTGATTTTAAGCAGTAGCTTTGGTTTTACTAATACTGGGGATTTCTGTCACCTCTTAAAAGGACACAGAAGGGCTGGGACTGGGTTTTTCAGTGATTTTCAAGATAGATTTTGAAACATCACAGAAGTGTTTTGAATCTGGCCTCTCCTTACTGTTGCAATGCCCCAAACACAATGGGCTGGTTCACCTAGAAATTTATAGGGTTGGTCGTATGGCCTGGTAATGAGACATATGCAATAGTACCTTTTTAACGTTAACAACTGGTGCTCAATATCAGCTCTATGTATCATGTACCCTTGCAATTTAAATTGTAATGTTGTGAAACAACAGCAATAGCTCAGTAAAAATGTATTTTAAAAAAAATGCACATGGTAGATTAAATTATTGGTCTAACCAAAGTGTTACTGGTTACTACTCCAGGTATGTTGTGCTGGATTTGGACAGAATGGAGGCCTGTGTTGAATATACAGTCCCTATGATGCTGCTGGACAAGAAATATGTTAGTTATAATGCAATTGTAATTAAAACTCCTACCAGTCTTTCTCTGACAGTTTTCCCATATAGTCAGGAGAGCTTTCTCAATCTCTAGTTACCCTTGCACCCAAGTTCCTATTTTTGTGCCAGCTTGCTCACCCTTAGCTGTACTCCTGTCCTGGGGAGACAGTGCTGGCTCGCCAGACTGGAGTTGCCCTGAACAGCCTGGCATAATGGTTGAAGTTATGGCTGCTGTTTCGGAAGCTGCCACTGACATTAAATGAAACAGAACTGGCCCAGCACTTACGGCTTTGGAAAAGCCATCCTCTTTGGAAAAAGCATTTTAATTCTAAATAAAACATTGGGTTGACTTTTAGCTCATGAATAGCACTTTATTCCACTTGAATAAATATCAGTACCGACAAGTAACCACATCATGCCATGACCTTATATAAGTGCATGGCAGCATTCCAAGTTAATTTTGGCTATTATTTCCACAAACACATAGGACAGGCTTTTGTAGGTATTTGATTCCTGTTTAGGCAGTGCTTTGGCAGATGGGCTGTAAAACAACCTGACAATTATGAAGGCTCCATGGACTGATTAGTTCTGGCTTCAGACACTGGCAATATCTCAGATACTTCCTTTCCAGACTCCTCCTGAAGACTTTGCATCTTCAAGAAGCATGTGACAGATGAGTGTTGACAAATGACTAAAGAGCTAGAATTTTATGAAAAGGTTTGGAAAGCAACATTACTTTATTAACAGGGAAAGTTCAAGCAATTAAAAATTATTGGAAGACAAATACCTTCTGATCTTACTTTTGTTCTTCCCAGTCAGTGAGGAAGGACTGTCTACTAGTATGTAATCAGGGAAACAAGTTTTCTTCTTGCCTCATTGGGCCCATGATCAACCAGTCAGCTTTCTGCCTGGAGAACTGAGTGAAATACCCTGGACAACTAAATGAAGCTTCTAATGCTACTCTAAGATCACTCCTGGCACTGTCCCAGCTGGCGTTTGCTTGCCCTTGCCATGTGCTATCATTGCAATGATGAACTTCACCATCCTGGTTCTACTTTTTAAGACTGTGTTGGAATAGGGGGTCATCTTCATTTAATAACCCTCTTACTGGAGTTGGAGTCTTGTTACAGGTAGATCTTAACCTCACATCGTAGCCCCAAGTTGTCATGTGCTTCTAGTGGGGTTCTTAAGAGGCACAGCACTCAGGTAACTGTTTCTGAATGTTTAAATATCTTTAAATTATGTTCCTGGGTTTACTGAATGTCATTGCTATGTAGTTTCTGAAATGCCTGAGTTATTGCTCTAAATGCAGCATGGTTAAGTCATTCTGGTGCTTTGGGAAATTTTGTATCCTCAGCTTGCTTGCCGGTTAAATAAAGAAGGTTATTTTGTTGCAGATGCTTTATGTAGGCTATCACCGAAAATATTAATGTATGGAAACATAGACTCCTGCCAGATTTATCTTGACGTTTTTTATTTAATGTAGGGAAAAGCAGATTGAGATTCTTATTAATATTTGACGAAAGGCCCTCTTTCTCTCTCAGTGCTCTGTTGCTATACAGCAGTCAAATCTCACATGCTTTACTAGGCTCTACCATGAAATATGCTACCCTTTTATATAACATGTAATAGGTGTTATAGCCAGTGCTGCAGAATTGTTTTCCATACAGGAGGATTCTCAGCTATTTTTTTCTGCTGCCTTGGTAAGATTTGTAGTGGTTCTTTCTACAGTGCCAGATGTTGTACATAAAGCAGGAAATTATATACTGTTCTCTTGCTTACTGAGCAGAGAAAAGAATCTACTTTTAGGACCTAGCTGGGAGACGTTGCTAGAAATGCCAAGTTTAAAGAGAGAGATCAAGTATAGGAGATGAGAAGGCAAGACAAAACTCACTTGAATGTGACAATGAATGCAAAATCTCAACTGAAACACATTTGATGTACTGACATTAAAGGGGTTGTACTGAATATATAATCATTGTGGATATATGCAGGGGGTTTTGTATTGTAAAATAATCAAATGAGTGGTTCTTTGTACACTGATGGGGATCTCGGGAGAGCTGTAATGATCTAGGTTTAAAGAGATACCAGCCCAGTTATGTGCTGTGGTATTTGTCTGTCTGTTCCTGAAGGAATGCAATGTCCGAATAATATTATGTGTATGTGGTCCTTAGTCTGTGTATCTTAAACTGTTTTACAAATGCTAAGGACTTAACTGAGTAGCATTCTGCTTGGCTGTGTTCACAAGCATGGTGATGCACTAAATACAGAGATCAAATTGAAGAGCCCCTCGTGGATAACCCCAGTGCCCATCTGGCCACGCCTGGACTGCAGGTTCTTTTTATTTGGCCTACAGTTTTTTCCTGTCAGGTACTGGGGAGCAGTTGGTTGGCTACCACGCTGCTTAATAGCCAAGTGTCTTGTGGTGCCCATCAGGCCGTTCCAGTGTCTGCAAACTGAACTCTGCCACCTATCCATGCAGGAAAAGAGTATGGCCTGGGATATGTGGCAAGGGGCCACCACCAAACTGGCCTCTGGATGCCATAGCTGCAGAGGTTTGACTGTTCTGCTGCAAGGCATGAGAAGAGAACAGTAAAGGAAGACATCAAACATACTAATTCTCATTAGTAAGCAAAGCCTAACGTGACACTGAGAATTATAGTTTTAGCGTGATGCATCTTTTATCTTTCAAAAATTTCTAAAACATACTGATAAATTCAGAGAGGATTTGGGTCAGGCTCTTAGCAGCATTTTCTACTATTGACAGAGCCACTTTAGGAGTTCTTTGTATGCATGTGTGTTACTGTTCTTTTTACTGTTTAGGGCCATTGTAAGAGAACGAGATAAAAAAGCTCTGTGAAAGTTAGAGAAAAGGCAATCAGATTGTCTGCTGGGACTGCTGCTCCAAGACAGAGTGTCAATTGAGTACAAAGTCTTGTCACTTTCAGTTTTCACCTTCTGGTTGCTTGAAACAGCTTTACTGGCCACCATCATCCTTCTGCTACTAGTATACACTCTGGAAATGTCTCCTGAATTACATCTCTATTGCTGTAGCTAACCTGATATATGAGCATTATTTGAGTTTTGCACCTCTTGAAAGTAAGTCCCACTGGCTTGGAGTACCACATTGGTACCACATTAGACCCTTTGTTTCTGTTTTGAGGCAGAGCAAATCAGCAAGTCTGTGCTGGCAGCATTGGTTTTGCTTGGCATCTTGGTTACATCTGCTCTCTTCTGCTGACTTCTTTATTCTAAGGATGCCTTTTGAACGCTTGCAGCAATTTTCCTTTTTAAGAGACCAGATTTTATCCGTGCTGTTGTTGACAAATAATTCCCTGTCAAGTATTCAGGCACTAGCACTTTTTCCTCTTGTCTGGATTTTCACACTGTTTCTGTTTGCGAGAAGGATTCTACCTGAAGCTAGCGCTGCTGACACTTGCTGGGCAGTGTAGTCATCCAGTAGATCTGCAGGCCTGTTCATGCTGCTTTTTCTGATCGTATCAGATCTGTAATAGCTGTAAAGTTTGCTAAGCTTATGGGATGCCACTTATGTGAATTTTTGATTAATGATTTTGCCATGAGAAAGACAAGACAATATGTCATTCCTATTTCATAGAGTTTTTGTTTACTGCTTTTGGAACTTGTGACTTCCTAAAGTTTAGAGGTGAAAACAATTTCTGAAATTGCTGTGTGATTCTTCTGTAGCACAAAGGATGTGGTTGGGGCCTTTTTAAGTCCTGTGCATATCCGCGTTCCCTCTGGGTATGGCACTGAAACAGAGCCTGGGAATAGAAGAGGGCCAGGGCACGGCTGGAATGTAGGCTGTCTCCAAGTAGCCCTTCCCAAGGATGAAATTTCCTACTGCAGAAATTAACAAGAAATCTCCTAAAGGTGACAGTGTGGTCAGACATCACGTTTCCCAGTTTGTACCAGTTTTGTTTCAAGTGTCAGTTATGGTGAGTGAATGGCACACTTGGGAATATGGCAGTGATCTCATGAGATTTAGTCTTCAATACTAGCTGGTGCACAATGGGTCTTTTTTATCTGAACATGAATGATCATGAGTGCTATTGGAATAGATCAACGAATGCAAATCAGCTTTGCTGAAGCCAGTGAAACTGTTAGTTGATATCAGCTGGGCATCCATTCCAACAAAGATGAATATAATGAACTTTAACTCCATAGGAGATACACAAAGGATAATCTTGTACAACAGACAGAGACAACAGTGCCTATTTTATCTAAAAGATACCAAGATTTTCACAGCAGTCTGAAGTTTATAAAACTGAAGAGATAGAATAATGCTAAAATTATGTTCTGTGATGTTCCTTAAACAAGGAACTAGCAGTATGTAGGGAAATACTTGTAAATTGGAAACTAGCCAGTTAAATATGTTAGGCATATATGTACAGTTTTCTCATTTTATGACACTGAATTCCCCTCAGTACTGTCAAAGGAAAACAGATCAGATAAACAGCAATTAACATGTGAAAAAATAGTTCTATTAAATGGAAAAAAAATATTGCCTTATTTTCCATGTGTTTGATTTTTATTACAATATGATTTGCAAAATTTGTCTCTAATGTACTTCCAAAATTTTAAGATACCAGAAGAATTACCTGAAGTGGATTTAGATGTGAAGGCAGCTTTTTCTCTCTGTTAATAAAACCTTTCTTGAAGGCAGTTCTATAGTGAACACTTGTGGCTTGGTGGTTAATGCCTTGTTCTCATATGCAAGTCAGTTGATTCCTCTGGTGCCTCATAAGTCAAAAATCATGGACTCTTGCAGTGTGACTCATGCTGTAGCTTATTTTACTGTATAGTCTGTATAAAGACTTTCTTTGAACCGTGAGTGGATACACAGTATCAAAGTGACAATAACAAGCGTCATCTGTCTTGCTTCACAGCAGAGAAAGAGCCCTACAAAAATAGACTGAGGTGTAGAATGTTGCAAATTAGGTAGCCCTTCAATTAAGACGTCTTCTAGCTCTAGTATTACCAGTGACCTCGTCTTTTCTTCTAGAGGGACTGAAAGTCTCGTCCCAGTATAGCAGTACACTTGCTACAAAAATCATTCTTCTTGCTGTCAGAAAGAGGATGAAGTATATCAGATTACTTCTCAATAAAACCTGCTTCTTTTTAATCAGGAGTGCATGAGAAAGGTCGTGTATATTTTCCACCACTGCAACAGCAGGCAATAGCAGTGCATTCCAAGCTAGAGCTGTCTGATTCAGGTGCTCAGCACCTTCAATACCAGTGTCTACAAAAAACCGGAAAGCCGCAACCTTAGGACATCTGTGCATGGTCTTAATGAAAACACTTAGAAGAATTGCTAATTATAAGAATTGAAATTGCAAAATAAATTTGGAATAGAAATATAATCACAGACAGTGAAAATGATCAAAAAGTTTTTCTGTGAGAGGAAGGAGTGAAAAAGCTTATTTCATTTTTGTTTTTGCTCTTTCCTGCTATGAATACTACCATAACTTCCATGATGTATCTGTTTGATGGAAGACAATGTATGTGGCATTTGGAGTTACACCTGTGAGGATTAGCCAGCTGGCTGTTACCCAGTGAAGTGGGATGTCCGAGAGTGCTGCCCTCTTTTCTTTTCCCTTAGTAGTGACACTTTATTTGGGACCTCTCTCCTATCACTAATTTCTGTTTTGCTTCTATGACCTTATTTGAACCCTATCTCAAATTTGGTTAATTTTTTTCCACTGGAATCAGAAGAGTCTGTGAAGAAGGGGGGGAAAGGGAGGAACTGCCTCCTAGGCAAAGTGTTTGCATTTTGTTAGGAAAAGAGGGAAGCAGAAAAGAGTCTGTACCCATGCCTAAGTACAGGAGGTCTGACACGTGATGGCCACAATTATAATAGAAACAACAATTAAAGTTTGTTTGGGTATGCTTTTAATGAGAAGGTTGGGGAAATCACCAGGAACTTCTCACTGTTAAAGAAATGGACAGAAGGATGAGTGGACAACATGCTTTCTTCTCTCAGCTGCCACTGCACAGCCAGACTCAAGATTATTTACTGCATTCTCCTAGCAAGGCTTTTTGCAAAGAATTTTGTATTGCCTGTGTTGAATTTTCAAAATCTGCAGTATAAGTCTTAATCAATCCATTTGTCTTCATATGATAATCTACAGAAATTACTTAAAATCATAGTGCAGTAATATCATACACTGTTACTTTTCCTCCTTTACTGAAAACCAATTTGGTTTGCTCACCATGTAAGAACAGTATATTCATTTAGTACTGCTGTTTGCTTTGTGTAAATATTATTCCTTGTAATACATCATTTCCAATTAGTTCAGAACAAGAACAGCCAGGGCTCATGAGAAGCAGGTGGTGGGACGTCCCCAGCACAGCCTGATATATTTAAGAGTGTTTTTTCATCCTTTAAATAAAAAAATGAATATGATTCCGTAAGGTATGAGCAGGAAATACAAAGATATCTAAAAAGTGAACAATTGAAAACAGTGGACTAGAAAGATGTTTTACTTCCAAAATTGATGATCTGCTACTGCATGGCCTGACTTCATGAACTCTATCCCATCTAGTGGTTAGGTTGAGATTTCAATATGCTGATGAAATTATTTTTAGCCATGTGTAAGGGGATACCCAGAAGAAATGGCTGTTTGCTGCAGTGGAATGGAAACATAAAAGTTCAGAAAATTATTTCAGTTCCTAGTGAATTGTCTATCAAATAAGTAACTTTTAAAACCAAATGTAAGTTTTAGAATATACTTTTAAAAGCCAGGTCTTTCAGAATGACAACCTAAATGCCACAGATGTTTCACTGAGAGCATCTTTTAGCTAGTTTGACAGAAGTTGTCTTAGTGCACGAATCAGCTTTTCTCATTGCCCCTCAGTTGGGGAATATCCTTCCTAAATTGCCTCACAGAACTGCTGTATTGTTACTTTCATAGTATGTGGCTAAGTTAATGCTCTCTTAGTGAGTCTTCAGCAATCCCCTTTCTCTTTCTCTTATAGTTGATTGTTTAGAGTCTTCCATCGTCATCATCATCATCATCATCATTTGTGTAGTCCTATGTAAACTTAAAAGCTGAGTCTCTTGGAATCTGGTTATATCTAGTTAAAACTGTCTGGGACAGGGTTGGCTCAGTTTTTTTATTGGTTGCGTCCCTTTTTGCTGGTCCAGCTTCAGTGCAAGAGTGTAACAAATAGCATTCTTTCAGATGGGAAAGTGTTTCCTAAGGCATTTTTGTTTCAGCCTTTGGAGGTCTGTCCTACAATGAATGCCAAAGCCGTGAACTTCTTCTTGTCAGTTACCTCATGCTCCAATATAATCATACTTGCTTTATGTGAAGAAAAATCCCTGGTGAAACATTCTCATTTTGGATTTAGTTAAATTGTGCCATTTTACATCTTTTGTGCTGTGTCACTTGCCTGCTTGCATCCTGCCCCTAACTGCACTCTAGATGTTTCTGTTTGGGAGGAGGAAGAGAGAGGATCTGACCTTCTATTTTGTATGTAGTGCTTAGCACAGGTGGACCTCATTTAAGCTGATTTCAGGACTGTTTGACAGAGGAGGAGACTGATGTTATACGCTTCTCTGTTCACCCACTTTCTTTTTCTGGAAAGATTAATATTCAGTTTAGTTCTGTAGTTTACCCTTCGTTATGTTGTGTCTTAATTTTTCTCATGTTCCTTTTGTTTCATTTTTATTTTTTGGTCATGTGTTCAGCCTTAAAATCTCTTTAGTATTTTTTTCACTTAAGAAATTCAACAGTACATCTTCATTACTGTGCCCCACTGCATATCTCAAATGATGCTCTAATCTTGATGATAAATAGCATGACAGATCGTAGGTAGAATGAAGACTGATAATGAGGAATTAAAATCAAGTTTACCTTTTTTTTATTGTAATATATTGTACTGTGAAGGAAATGCCCATTCAGAAAATGAAATAAATAGAAAACAAAAGAAATAGAAAAAAAAATTTAACACAAAATTCCTCCCCACACCGAAGTGTCAGCTACTAAAACTGGGCTATATACTTGATGCTCAACTCAATTGGAAAAAAATCCACAATTTGAGTAATTTTTAAATGGTAACTAGAAGGATTTGAATTTTTTTTTTTTTACACAACTGAATTAATCTGTGAGAATGTTTCATCATTTCTTTAACCAAGTCACTCCTCAGAATCACAGAGTAATTTGAACTCTGCCTGGTGTATAGTGTTTTAATCCTTTCAAACTCATGTGTTATATTTTTTTTCTAATTTTTTTTATAATTCACATCCTAGAGCCACATAATGAAAAGTACTGCAGACATTTAGCATGCCTCACTATGGAGAATAGAGATTGAGCTTGTGACTGAATAATTTGCACTGACTTGTTGTATTATGTGCTGTTCATCTCAATCTGCATAATCTTTAAACCTAAACTGTCTCAACATCAGCCAGATTTAAGGAGCCAAGCTTCTGCCTATCGTGGAGTTGTGTATCTGTTTCTAAGACATCAACAGGTAGGACAAAAGGACACAGTCTTAAGCTGCACCAGGGGAGGTTTAGGTTGGACATTAGGAAGAAATTCTTCACAAAAAAGGTGATTGAGCACTGTAACAGGCTGCCCAGAGAGGTGATGGCGTTACTGTCCCTGGAGGTTTTTAAGGAAAGGCTGGGTGTAGTGCTCAGTGCCATGGTCTAGTTGACAAGGCGGTGTTTGGTCGTAGGTTGAACTTGATGATCTCAAAGGTCTTTTCCAAACTAGTTGTTTCTGTCACTCTGTGAACTGCTGCTTTAGTGACAAAAAGAGAGAGGAGGGAGTCTGTTTATTAGACATATCCATAAGCTGCTTCATATTCTTTTTTTGTCCTTTATTTTTATAGTGTGCCCTCTCTCTTGAAGTAGTCTCTTCACTCCTTGTGATAACTCTAGTGGATTGAAGGAGTCTATTTAGGCTATGTATTGCACTCCCCTCTTGCCCTTCACCCGTTCCCTAAAACATTTTCACTCCTTTCCTTCTTATTTCTTGGGTTTTTTTCTTTCTTTTCTAACATTTAACTTCCAGTGGGACTTTCTTCCTTCTTTCCCACCTCTGTGTGCCTCCATTCCTCACTATCCCCTCTTGTCATGAGGTTTGAAAATGTTTCTAGGGCTAAGCTGAAATGAATACTGGTACTTTACTTTTTTGCCTAAGGAAAGGGTTGTACAACAGTCACAGCAGGACTCCGGGTTAGAGCTGCAGAACAGCATTTGTGTGCGGGCTTTTTCAGTGTTGGTGAGGGACTGGAAGCGAAATAAATTGTCTTTGATTTGAGGAAGTCGTGCTGACTTCGGTCTGTAGGAAAAATTTTGAAAACTGCCCCATCTGAATAAGGCTGTTGCATTGCAGATTGTTAATGCAGTTTACCTAATCCTCATGTCATGGCACAGCTGAATCACTGTTACTAATGTTGCATTTCAGTTTGATAAAAGTCAGTCATTCCCATCCAATACATTTTGAAATCTTCAGACAAGATGCTGTTGTACGAAAAGAGATTTTCTTTAACAGACTGTTTAGAGGTCTTTGTGTGGAACTTCAGACATGAGAGCCATGAGATGTTGGACTGTAAATGTAGATGTAAAACCATGTAACTAAACACCATGTTACAAAATAGCTGAAACTTTATTGTGAACTCCTGTGGGGAAGTACCACGGGCAGCATTTATTATAATACAGTGTGCCTGAAAGGGACTCCAGATTTGAGCAGCTTTGACCCGTGAGAGGTTTATGCTGACAAGGTAATTCAGTGGTGTCATTGGAAGGACTGCTGGGTGAATTGTAGGCCCAGGTATTTTGGTGTCCTGTTAAGCGATATCAGTCTGATTGTGAGTGATTTTCTGTCAGAATACATTCTTTTCTATCCACTGGAAGGAATAGACTGTGTTCAATCATACTTCCTGAAATATGATTGTTTACTTTGTCTTTACATTTTCCCCTCTTATTTTGTATTGTACTTGCTTTGATTTCTCAGCAGTGTTCCTGAGTGAGCTGAGCAAACTGCTTTTAAAGCAGCTCACACTGTAATCAAAATAATATTTAAAAAGCATTGATGAAAAGCTAATGTTATAAGGGAAATTATATGTTTACTTATTTACACTTATTAAATATACTCGTTATGTTATGCACAATTGAATAGAAACACTTTGGAGAATTATCCATGAAAAGGAAGCCTTTGATATTAGATGAGTACTGGAAGTTGATGTATGCTTGTTTCTGTGAGAAGCAAAAACAGTGTTAGATTGACCCCAGTGAACTACTTAAGAGGTTTATATTGATTGTAGGGGAATTAATATTTAACCCTGAGTTTCCTTCCAGATGAAAACAAGTATCTAGACTAACGTACTTCTGTGTTCAGAGGGTATAAATATGAAAACCAGAGTTACAGATCAGCTCACCATTCTGCTTTTTCTTTATTTGTTTCAAATCTACTTTTAAATATATATATAATGGGAGGGAAGAAAATAAACTGTTTATAACCATGAATAAAGCCACTGCTATGCACAGTGTCATAATAAGGCCAATGTGTTATTTAAGTTGCACTTAAAACCTATTTTTAAGACTTAACTACTGCAGAGACCTTGTGGTGACCTTACAGAATTTTACTACAGAGGGGTAG
Source organism: Eulacestoma nigropectus (assembly GCA_013397775.1). NCBI lineage: Eukaryota > Metazoa > Chordata > Aves > Passeriformes > Eulacestoma > Eulacestoma nigropectus. Next base: position 1,796,719 of record VZTE01004150.1, read on the forward strand.
GACTTCAGCCCACTGTCAGAGCACAGCTTGCACTAGGAGGTTTCCGGTTTTTCTCTGTCTCAGCAGCACACACCTAGTTTCACATCCATTTCTTCAGATGAATTCTGTTTCACAACACTCAAGCAAAGGTATGTTGGTCATATGTATCAGGCCTTCCGTATTTTCAAGGTGGCAATCTCAGGGTGGAACAGGAACTTGGTTTAGAGATTCTTGCTGATTTCCAGCTTACCAAGTACACACAATCCTTGTTTTTTGCTTGCTTTGCAGGCTAAGATATGTGATCAGAAACAAGACATTTATGTTGCCCCAATTACAGAATTTACTCTTCTGTCAAAACACTTTCCAAACACAAATACCTGTCTTGTATGACCTTTTGTCTCAGCTGAAGCTCTGCTCCGGAAAAATGCTGAAGATCAGTCAGGGATGCACATAATATAGAAGAGATACTGTAGGAGGCAGCCTGTAGCTGCCCAGGTGAGGAACTGAACAAAGCCAGCCTCATCCTGTATTTGTGAGTTTCCTATTACCTGTCTTGCAAACTGAGATCATCTGAAAGAGCACATCTTTGCTTCTCCGCTCATTATAATAGCGTATGTGAAAATAAGAGGTATGACTGTCTGAAGGTAAAAGGAAGTATTTTGTACCTGGAACTTCAAGAAATTGTTCTTCCTCTTGTGCATGAGCCAAGAGATGATTCCAGACTTGGCTTGGTCTAAGTCCTGTTAATGTAAGTTTAGGGGTTGGCTGTAGTGGTAAGAAAAATTATGTTTAAACAGCACATTTTTCTTATGTTCTGCTCTTTGTTTTTGAGATGTATCTGCTGGCTTTGCTAATAAAGATGCAAGTTTACAATGGTTAGTGTTGCAGAACAGTTTGAAGAGGAATGAGGTTCTGTTCTGTCACTACTGCATTGTTCAGAAAATTCCAGCTAAGGTGTGATTTGCTGCTTTGCTCCTACATGTGATAATGAAAGAGGAAGAAAAGAGAGCACAGCTTTATTTTATAATCTTATATTGTGATTGAAGCACTGTTGGTGACATCATCATTTGATTTTAAAGATATCACTATGAAAAAGTAAATATGGAAATGTATAATGCTCTTTTTCAGCCACTTTTGAAAACTTGAACTTCATGTTAAAGGCAGTTAAGTATTTTTCTTCCTGTAAATGCGTTATCTCTTCTATGTTTACACAGCTGAAGTAAAAGAAAACATGTAAATCAGATGGACTGTTTGTTCTTCTTTATATATTTTCTTTGTCCTCTTTTAAGTAAATGCAATCTTTCCCACCCCTCCTAGCCAAGTCCTGTCTCCACCCAAGTGCATTTCCTGAGTGGATTTCTCAAGGAGACAGAATTGGAGAACTGTATGATGACATTTCTATATTTAAATTAGATGGAGCAGAATAGTCTGTGTAATTTGCTTAATCAGTGCCCATGCTCTAATTTCCTTGGATGTGATTTTTTGCAGTGCAGTCTTTGGCTTTCTATCTGGTAGCCAAGTCTTCTATTTGGCATGATTTCAGAGAGTTGGGTGCATTTTTCTTCTTGACGAAATATCAAGGGGATTCTGTGATAAAGCAGATTCTGCACACAGAGCTTTTCAAGCATGATAAATTGATCTAAGTGGGAATGTGACAGAAAAATATATGCCTCCAAAATAAAGAATTGGAGTAAAATCTAAAGCGTAGTTGATTAGAGCCAGGCAGAAACGTTCAGAAGATGGTAAATAAGTAAATAAATGGAAAACATGCATTCATCTGCTGTTATATAAACTGTACCTATTCTGGGATCAGGATTCAGCAATTTTGGTACAGGCATTTCCTGTATTTATTTTATCTGAACATGACTAAATGGTGCTTCACTTCTGCTTTTTCAGACCTTGTCTGTCACATTTTAATGACTTGATAGACTGATGTATACAAACCCATCTGTTTCTGTTCAGTAAGTTGTGGTAAGATCTTCACATGGATTATTTTTAATTTTTCCATAAAATAAGATAAGTTTTTGCTATTGTAGCATTACGTTTTCCCAATATGTCTTCATACTTTCCTTCAGAAATACCTCAATTCTGTTCTCTTACCTATACTGTTGGTGACAGTAAATGTTTATATTCTGTTAATGGCAAAGGAAAACATTTAGCAATAGGCAGGATACTTGGTGTTCTAGAGTGAAGCACCAGTTTCAAACAATGATTTCTTATCTAGTGTTAAACAGCTGTGGGCTAGGTCCTTCTTGTGATATCCAGTTAATGACATTGACCTGAAATGTATGGAAATTTTCTGATTGAGCTTGCTTAGAAGAAATACACTTGGTAATTTGTAAACATACTAGGAAGACAGTATCTGAAATCAGAATAAGCCTGAGTCTGCTGTGAATCTGAGCGCATACTGCTGGGCAAAAGCAAGGGTGCTGTTAGTTTTCTCCTTTGTAACCAGATTGGGATAAAAAACAACTAACAATATGATAATTAGTCTGGGGTGGTGTTTTTTTTGTGAAAATCTGTAAGAACATTAGGCACTTTTTATTGGAAAACACAAACGGATAGCAGGCAGATGACCTGAGATTTTACCCGTCAGTTCAGTGAAGACCAGAGTATCAGATCTAATGGCAAAGTCTGGATTTTGAGACAGCAATCTCCACTTGATTTGATGAGTGAAAAGAGGGTCCAAAAATCTTCATGGGCTCTTTCTTTCAGGGGCCCTTTCAGGGGCTTTTCTTCTTACTGTTCTGGAGAAAAGAGAAGAAACAGTGCACCATGAAGTGGCATGCCTTTATGAGTAATGCTCACGAGGGAGGTGGTTCATTGCCAACTTAGAGGAAGAACAAAGTTGTACTGAGAGCATTAGTGATCAATTATTTATCGTCAAAAGAAAATAGAGAAGCTGGCTCACATTGTCAAGCAACAGCATATATTCCCCAAGAGAAACCATTGCAGAAGTATTGGCAGCTAGTACAGGAGTATTGCAGAACTCAGGCAATAGTCACAAAAGGAGCATCTGATTAAATAGTTACACAAGCTTTTGAAAAATGTGTGGGGAAGGGTCACCTTGATGTTTGGCTTAGGACTTCTACACCTGAAATTAATTAGTTTGTGTTACTCCCAAGTTTTCAAGTGATGCAGGCTTTGCCTTGTCACCTTCTCTGTTGCTAGTTAGTGGTACGCAGAACAGGAGGCCACAGAAATGGTGAAAAATGACAGTGATTGAGATTGTGAATAGGAGAGAAAGAGAAGGAAAAATAGAGATCATGTATTGGACCAAGCACCTTTTGTGGTCTACAAAACTTTCTCCGGTGTTACAAGACACTTAATTCCTAGTATCTGGCTGCAGATTCCTAGTATCTGTAGATTCACCGTGGCATGGAGGCAAGCATCAGAAGCCTGAGTCCCCAGTGGTACAAACCATCACTGCCTGAGTCCTTATTACACAGCCCTTACTGGCCAACTGCAGAACTTGCTGCCCTTGGGGGAGTATTTGGTGTGGAACCTGTGTTCAAATCTTTATACCCAATGGGTCTTCCCTTCATCAGTCCTGAGTCTTTCCCATTAGAATGCTGGGGTTTTGGTATGCAATGAACATGGACAACAAAGGCTGATCTATATTCTTTACATGTATCTGGCTTATTCTGGAATGTTTGTAAACAGGTATTAGCTCTTCACTACTTGCAGCAGAAGAGAAGGGACTAACCACAAAGATCAAAGACATATTGTATATACTTTGTATGCTATAAGCATTTTTTAGGAATTTAGAGGTAGCTTGCATCAGAATTACAGCAATTGCCTTCCTAAACATTAGCGTAAAAAAATGTACCTAATTATGTTCACAGAGTTGAAGAAAACCTATTGTAGTCGTGAAAACCTATGAGACAAACTGCAGCTAACTACAAATAAAGTCTTAATATGAGCATGCAAAGAAACACACTGAAAAACCTGACAATGAGTGGCCTTAGAAACCATTCCCCCACAGCAAATTCCCAGTAAGGCAAGCGTGTGATTCTGTTTCTTCCTTTTCTCCTCTCCCCAACTGTTCCTTGTCAGCAACTGTCTTCGTTTTAGGCCATAGCAGTAGCTGAAAAGGTCAAAACATGTTAATTTTCACCACTGCATGGGTATGAGGCAGTCGGCAACTGGAAAAAAAATACTGTCTTTATTACTTGTGCTGTCAGATTAGATGTAGGAATTGTCTGTTATTTAAGCTGTTGCATGATAGAGTTTATAAATCGGTAGAAACCTGAAGACAGAGTGAATAGGTCAGTGAATGTAGCTTTAAAAACTGCTGTCATGTTGGATTTACAAAACCTGAAGACTTCTAGTAATAAACAAGCATTTGATGATTTGGTAATTGTTGCTGTCTTTCATAAGGAAAGCCTTTCCAGACTTCATACCACCTGTGGAATAGCTTTTCAAAAGCCTTTTGTAAATATCTAGTCTGTTAATCTTCAGGATGATTTTAAATGCCGCCTATGAGTATAATTTAACTTACTGAATTTTATTTTCATTTACAGACATTAAGGTAACAAGATAGGTCTCATTATCTCAGCTTTCAGAGATCTCATGCCTGGAACTTCATTATTCCATCTGATACTGGCAAATCTTTATGCAATTACTTAGGTCTGTCTTCACATGCTTAGGTTTCCCAGCAAACAGTCTTTCCCTGACTCCTTGAAATAAGTTTCCCTTGACATTTAGTTTGGCTGATGAGGTGACACAAGTTTAGGCATAAATTATACCTTTTATGTCAGCCCACACTCACCGAGATATCCTCATGAGAGACCATGTGTAGGCAGTCATATCAGCCCTCCCTCCAGATACCCAGATATAGAAGGAAGTTTCATTTATGCAGAGGTGCTCTGGAGGAGCATGAACAACTGAGCTTTCTGAGGGCATGCCGTGAATTAATTCCTCTTCTGGTAATGCTGCTTGAACTCCTTCACAGGCAACACTGCTCACAGGGTTTGCTGTTTCAGACTCATAAGTGCACTTATCCCAGGGCAGGGTGGGACCTTCATGCAGAAGGTGACAGAGTTGACATCCTTGGGAGTGACACCGAAAGCCTGTGTTATCTATCAGGAGTCTGTGCTTTTGTTCCTGGTGAACTTCGGTGTCCTGAGCATGTGGTGTGCCTGAATGGGATTAGGTGCCTCCTCTAAAGTTGTATATCTAATTCTGGCTTACTCTACCTGTAGGTTTTTTTCTGAAGCTGTGTCCTCATATCTTTTGGAAATTGTATGCTGTGTTCTATGTTTTGTCTCATGAGAACAATAATCAGGAAAAATACCAGAGAATTAATGAGAAAGAAAAATGCCATGCAGTGTATGATGGCTGTGGACACGATATAGGAAATAAAAGAAAAACCTACTCTCTTCCCACAGTTCAAGTGAACGTGGCGTGGTGTGGGGGTTGAGATCTGACTGCGTTCAGCCGAAAACCGTCCCTGGCAGGGGATCAGCCCCGGTGGTGCAGTACAGCACTCTAGCTGGCAGATTTCTCTCACCCGTGCCGGTGGAAGGCACTAAACACACGCTCACACCTTAGCTAGGATAGCTCATGCGTTACCAGAGACAAAGAATCCGGAGGGCACCTCGTGTGGATTTATTCCGAAGCAGACAGCACATCATCGAAGGGAGATCCAAAACACGAAAGAGAGCGAGGCAACCTCAGGCACTCACCTATATGGGGTCACAGAACCAACTATCCAAGGGCCCAGGGGCAGAACACAGGCAGGACTAAGGCATGGGAGCCAATGGGGAAATTCTGGGGGAGTGGTGAGGGGGCAAGGTGTCTCCTTTCATCATGAGTCGGGGGCCGCCCACCATTTGGGGACTTCAGGGATCTTTTGTCCCTCGGGCTTTACCTCAACATTCAAGTTCCTTATAAAAGTGGCTTAAAGGTGAACTAGTAATGTATTTCTGGGAAAATGCTATTTTGGGAAAAACAGAACAAAGAAATGAGTATCAGCTGAATGATGATGATGAAGAAGAGAAAAACATCTATACTAATATCTAATTATATACTAATTATATCTATAACTATATCTAATTTGGTTTTATCTTGTCCCAAATGAAACATTCCAGTTTTCTGTCTAAAAATCACATTTCAAGACCAAACTCAGTAGAAGGTGGAACAAGGCATTTATCTACTGTTTGAGTAAAATGTTATTTCAACCCCTTGGGACACACTTCCATTTTTTTTTTCATTTGGCTAACCAAAATGGCTTTTTCCCTTGGTTTATATGTGTGATTTACTAGTTGAACTGAGAAAATAATTCTTTCTTATGTTCTTCCCCTCGTTGAGTTCCAGGCATGGGACTGGATGCAGAATATAGGAAACAGAATGGTTTGGGAAGGAAAATAGGAGAGTTTTATCCTCAAATGAAATAGCATTTGTTTTGTTTGACTGACCAGGGATATAGCATAGATTATGGGTGAGATTTAAATAATATGTTACTAAGCTTTAGGATGTAATAGCTTGTCTAAAAATAGGATTGGATTATTAAGATTAATGTAATCTTTGTAGCTTTTGTTATTATTTAGAATGCAAGACATTCAGTCTTTAGTCCTAGAATTGATGATATTTTCATTTCCATTTCCAAGAAAAAGAAATGTATAAAGGATAATTCAAGCATTGTTAAAATTCAGCAGGCAACATTCTAAAAGTGAATACATCCAAACAACTCTGTAGAGCAAAGGATAAAACTTTTAAATTAAAATTGCACTATAAGGGACATTTTCTGTCTCAATTATTATGTGTAGTTAGTTGAAACCTGCGTGAATTTCAGCTGGTTGATTGTTCACGTTGAGCTCACTGCACACTCAAAGGACTGTATGATGCATTTTATTTACGCTGAGCATCAGCATCCCTGTTGTACAAGCTTGTTTTCTGACAGTTCCAAAAGGGAATTAGAATTGTTTATCCTTAACCATGGCAGTAATATAGTGTGATTGGAAACAAAAATGTCTCTTATTCATTGAATGATTTGTATTTGATAAAAGGACTTTTTTTTTCCTTTGGTGTTATTTTTGTAGCTTCTGGGAATTTCTTAAGCCTTACACAGAGCTTTGAACCTTACTGATCATGTCATCAGCATTCACTGGAGAAAAATACCAGTTGCTGACATCACTTACAGTTATGTAGCTTATACTGGTATAAGGGACATTTTTACAGTTACAAAGTTTCACCTGCTAATACGGTTTTTGTATGAGTATACACATAATATGAGGTGTTTGGTTTGTGTGTTTCATAGCCTTGTAGCTTCTGAAAACCAAACTTAGTGTCTTGGATTTAAATGTTTAGAGTTTTCACAAAACATCCTGTGTATTTCAAATCTGACACCAAAACTGTTGTTGTACGTGATTTTTATGAACCCTTAGCTTGTCTCCATTCCTATAATAAAATAGCTTCCTAGCTTGAGTTCAGATGAGTAGTGTGATTTCAAATGAGCTTTAAAACAGTCTTTATGGGAAATCACACAGCTAAGTAAAATACTGATTTATTAGAACCTTTAAAGTCATACTTTGGAGAAGAGGAAAGAGGGAACTGGTTTAGCACAACTTTGGATGAAATAAAAGCAGTGTGTGCTCCAGTCAAGAAAACAGACCTTGTAGTGTTAAGAGTAAAGACGTGTTTGGTTGTCTCATATCTCATGTGTGCGTGAGAAGCAGAAGGCAGGAGACACACAAATGTAAATAGCACGTATTCCCTTGAATGGCTTTTTACATCTGTACCTGACTGAATGTGCCATCGCTGTCTTTCAGAAATATCGACAGTATATGTCTGGACTTCTCACTCCTCCTTATGGTGTTATGGAAACTGGCTCCAACAATGACAGTAAGTATGAGAAATTAGATATCAGGTGGTGGGCAAGCAAATGAGAAAAGGAAAGAGGGGGGAAGATGGAGATTCTCTGGGTTTGGGTGTTGAACTTCAAAAATTTAATTCAGTTTGTTGTTACAACTGCATTAATACTGCATGTAGTAGAAAACACTTTGGAACTTGCCTAACTGCCTTCCCAGCTGTATACAAGTGTACACAGAACTGTACAAAAATCTCAGAACTAAAACATAGTGGACAGTGTCATGCAGCATTTTACTACTTGTGTTACGTGAATTCCATGGAACATGGCCATGAGTCCTGCTAGTAAAATAAATGTAACAAACTGTATCAATTTTTTTAGTTAGGATGGGCTACACAACTTTCTGGAGAATCTAGGTTAGTGCTTGAGCTTGCAGTAAACATGCTGCTCTCTAACCTTTGTTACATAGCTAAATAGTTTTGGGTATGTCTCTGCCTCATGAGAACCTGTCAAGCTGTGGGATAGTGCTGTACACATGAATCCAAGGGCAGCCTTTGGAATTCATCACTTACGTAAGTCAAAGCACTTCTATTTATTTGCCAGGGATTATCTAGATGCCAAGCAGGACAATATCTAATGGCTAGCAATTGCATCTGCAAGTTTTGTCCCCTGTGTTAGGTGTTCAGTATGTTTTCTGTGCAGGATAATAGTATCGCATAGCACAGCAGTGCTAATTCAATGTCACATTTTACTGCCACGTACTGAGACACAGATAATGTTAAATGAAAAAGTATAAATAACTCCTGTATACATGCTTCAGATATTAAGTTTTGAAAAAGTATTGTACTTAGCAAGCTGTTTAAAATATTGACACAAGTTAGCTTTTTGTCTTTTTTATGTTCACTAAGGAAACTTTTTTCTGAATAAATGTTTTGCTCTTTAAAAATTGCAGATTAATGTGTATGTTGTCAAAGTATTGAACCCTCAGATTCCCTATTCTACTGATAAATATCTTCACTGTCACTTAAAGAATGTACAGTATATATTTATTTTCTGTATTCTTTTTTTAGGAATGCCAGATAAAGACAGTATGTCAAGCAGTGCTCTTTGCCAAGTTTCTAAAAATTGTAATAAGGTAAATCACACACAGTTTTGCCCTTTTTTGCCAGAGGGGGAGGAATTTGGTTATGAAAATGCAGAAGTGCAGCATTAAATTGAAAGTAACTGAGTGCAAATGCAAAGCATGTGGTTGATACATTTGAGTAAAGTATACAAATTATAAGAATGCCTTGGACATTGTATCATTTAACTGAAGAAAGCAGCTGATTCAGGATTATTACAAAATGTACTGCTGCCGTTTGTACTGCTGAAGTTTGTGTTACAGTCTGGTTTCCTGGCCTTTGTTGGAAAAGTGCTGAGGGTGAGGAAGAAAAGCAGCACTATGATGAGACCAGTGGATAAGCAGTGGATCATAAAATTCATTATTAAATCCTATTTTAAGGCTTAACTGAGTCTGAACTGATGCATAGGCATTGTTCTGGCCCTTTGCTCAGGGTGAATTTTCTCCTGTGTTCAGAGAGCAGGTTTGCATCCCAGTTCCCCTTTGTAATAGTTCTGTGCCTTCAGCCTCACCAGATGAGGGCCCACATGAAAGAACTCATGAATATTTCTGTGCCAGTTTCAGTTGTGGGATATAGTATATCTATAGAATAATAGTGGGCAGAAATAGTGTCAGGCATTGCTACAAAGATTGATAACTTCTAGAATTTCTGTATAGCAGGAGTAGAAAAGTTACAGGGATAAACAGATGCTTTGATGCCTTCTTTCTGGACACAGGAGTTTAATTGGATGCATTTGTGTGATGGCTTTAAAAGGTTAAAGGTATTTTTGTTGCACAAAAAGCATATCTTGACAGCAGATGAAGACAAGGGATATTTTAGTGTGTTTCCTTAATGCAAAAATAACTACTTCCACCTCTCCCTGTCTGTCTGTCCTGCTTCCTCAAGGGTACTGACCTTTCTTAATTGTCACATTCAGGTTTCATTTAATGTATACATGTAACAATATGCAGTTCCTTTCCCTAGAGTCTTATTCACTAATGCTATACTACTTCTGGACACAACCTTATCCTGTAGGAACATAAACATTTTTCCATGCACTGAGTAATTATTCTTAGATACTTAGATAGCACCTTGGATTCTGTAAGCATTTTATGTAACAGTTATGAATTATGTCTAAGTGCTTCTTTAGGTTATTGGCATTTCAGTGGTACACATGGAGTTAAGTCAGGTCAGGGGTCTTGCTTGATTTCTCAAAGAAAGCACCAGGTGCAGAATTCAAACTAAAAGATGTTTTTGTGTTTTCTGAAGCAAATAGAAGTAACAGGTAAAAGTAAAAAGGTAAAAATATCTGTCTCCCATAGGAGGTGATATCCCCCAGTAATGGGAAGTGATGCTCACCTAAGGGTGGTGAACACTCTCAGGTACAAAGTATTTTAGAAACTGAGTAAAATTTAATGTTTAATACATTTGCCAATAGCTGGGCTTTTCTAGCACAACAGGACTCTTCCTGCACAAAATAATTTCTTGGGTAGGAGACAGAACTTGGCTAGGGCAGGTTCAAACTGATCAGTGACTTTTGCAAGAACAGAGTCCTTTGCAAACCATATTATCTTCCTTTCCAAGATGTGTATAAAACAGGCACCCTTCTCCCTCCCACACTGTACACATTTCTCTGGAGAGAAGCTGAGTGAGTAAATACGTGACAAGTACTTGTCACCTTGTTTCGTCCTGGAGGAGCTCAGGCAGTTCCATGGCAAATGTGGCAGAAGAAGCTACACAGCACAGAAATGGTCCATGAATTCTAGTTCTGTGTTTTCTCCATATGGCCACAGCTCTCTCTAATTATGTTCAGTGAAAGGTAAATGCAGCAGAGACAAATACCCGAGTATTTTGTTTACTGCATTCCTGCAGTTTTAAACTGTGCAACTGTTACAGTACTTACACAAAATGTCTGTTGCCTTTCATGCCCTGCAGTCTGGTTTGAACCATCAGGGAGTTACTGGAATTCCAGGGCCAAATTCCCAGAGTTGTTGCCAGCTTTTCAAAACAAAAAATCAGGGTACCAGGAAACAGTGCTGTATTTCTACATTTTACATATTTTGCTTATTTTTAGGGTGATGCATGGCTCCCAAAATGGCAGGTGCATCAGGGAAGGGCATTCATCCAGGGAAAGGGAAATGTTAGCAGGACATCTTTAGACTACTTTAGATGTCCAGAATGATACCTGTGAGGCAGGCAGCAAATACAGGTCAAAGAGACCCACAGACTACTCTGTAATGTCCAGAAAAAGACTGAGTGAGGAACCTTCTGAGATCCAGCGAAAGTTCCTCAAAATCTAAGTAAGAGGACATTACACTCTTGGACAGAAAGAGATAAACATCTTCAGTAGTTTTCATCATGAAGCATTCATTTCAAGGTAGGTATGTGTTATTTTAATTTTCCTGGGAAGTTTATAACTGTAAATAATTTGCTTCAAATGAAATTTAATGTATTCCACTCTGGAGATATGAAATGCGTGTTTTTCTTTTTTAGCCCGTGGTGAGTCTTTTACAAGTACTGTAATAGATGTTTTTCCATAATTGCTAATTATTTGAGTTTCATCTTCATAGCTTAATTTTTTTCTCCTGTCACATCTATTAGTTTTTGATGAGTAACATAAGATTTTTCTTTTAATACATGCTTTGGAATTTTCTCACCATATGGGGATGTTTGGTTTTTCTAGTTCATTAAAATCTACAAAAAAATTATTTCTATTAGGAGAAGGCAACAAAGAGATTCTTTTTACCAAATGTGAATTCATTTGCATTTGGGGTTACATTATTGCACATCATTTAATGCAATAAAGCAGTTAAATTGAGCATAAAATATTGAGAGAGAGTATACTACTGTCCTCAGTTATATTTTGGGGAATGGAAACAAAGTCAATTTAATGCTGTCTGATGTAAGGGAATATAACAGAGTGTTGGTCTTTTTAACTAGGACAGACCAATATCTGTTCACTGGTCTCTCTCACTCTAGTTTTTGAAAATTCTCATGGGGTAGAGTTGCATATGTGAGATGAATGTAACGCTAAAGCCAAAATTACAAAATCAATAATAATTTCAAGTACATTTTTGGAAAAGATACAGAAGAGTACTTAGAACGCAGGGGAGGTCGGGTTCCAGCATGCAGACGGATAGGTAGTGGTCCTGGTTCCATATATTACCAGCAGAGCTGGCAGCAGGGTTGCATGATGCTTCCCACTACAGGACACTCTTCCTACAATTTGGCCGCTTTTTTGCTGTTTACACTGAATTTGCCATGCTGAGAGTATGCTCCTGGCTGATTTTTAAATTGGAATGGATCAAACCTGTCTGACATTGAGCTGGAGGAAAATACATAGCACATACTAAATAGCTTTTTCCAGCTGTACACTAGGACTCCTGTCCTTTGGACTAGAAGCTTGACTTTTGGAGGTTGTTCATACAGTAAGGGATACCATTAATGAGCCCCTAAAAAATAACCATGGTGTTAAACATTGAAAAATGTCAGCTGAAATTGGCTCACCAGAGGCTTGGTGCAGTTTCGCTACAAACTTGTGCACTCAGGCTGTGGGCATTTTATGTGCATAATTCCCACACTGTTTGTCTTCGCTCCTGGGCTGCTTGGGCATTCCTGTCTCAATGTTTAACCATGTGGAGTTTCTCTCAAGAGCTTCTTCTAGTTGCTAGAGCAATATTTTGACAATATAAATATAAAGCCAGACACTGACTGAAAGCCAGAGTTCTCTCCCCTGTTCTTTTACACCCTTTACTGGTACCCAGGTAGGAACAAGAAATAGCCCATCTGCTCTGGAAATGTGACATATAAGATAGTTTGAAAGAAGAGGGTACTGGAGGAATGAGTTGTAGAGACAAAGGAGTGAGAACAGAGGACAGCCCCATTGAGAGCATGAATCTCCACTCCCTTATGGACTATGATGCTGAATGCTATTTTCTGCAATCAGCAAATGTCTTAAACTCCTTTGCAAACTGTGGATGCCTGAAAGCATAGAAATGATACACAGAAAGAAGAGAAATTTGTGATTTGTAAGTTATTTATTCAAGTAGTAGATAGTAAAAAAATTCTAACCCTGCTTATGATCCGAGCTGAAGTTTTATATTCTTTTCCATAACGGAATCTCCATATTGCGGTTTGCTGAAAGAACCCCCGCATCCTCAAGAAGCCACACAAAATTCTGCTTGAAAGGAAGGCCAAACAATTAAGTGTTCAAAAGCAGACTATTTCAAGAATGGGGACTGACTGAGCAGTGTTAATGAAGTCCTCTGATCTGTGTTTGTTATGGTACAGACTTTGATTACCTGCTCATATATATTTTTGCTGTGACACACTACATTAAAACAGCGTCTAACCTCAAAAACCATGCTGCCTTTCTCTTTGTACGGCTTCGCCTCAGTGACTATTTAAAACGTACGTAAGTTTGCTCCTTTGTTGAGAATGTGCGTCCTGTAAGGGGGAAAGTGCTTTTCATCTCCTTTGTACTGAGGAATCCATGCTGAACACAGAAGACAAAAGCAGATTAAGTTGTGCAAATTCATACAGTAATTATTGCTGTTGGGTGAAGAATATGTATTTTTTTCTGAAATCTCTCATGCTGTATTTCCATTATATTCCCTGTATTGTCTTCAGGTTTTTATTGTGATAAAGAGTTGCAGGAGCTCCCCCTTGTGCACGAAGTAATATTCGAGAAACACATAGATTGAGTTTGTGAACCTTACAGGTTGAAACATCCCCTTTATGTTTTTTGAGTAGTCTCCAAATCTTCTAGACTGGAAGCATGTTGGAAGTGATTTATTTCAAGGTATTTTGTATGCCAAAACTCCTTTAGAATGTGCTGCAATACTTCTGTGAAAGTCACCCTTTTATCTATCTTCTTTACTTGCTAATTTGGTGTGGTAAAATATAGATTCCTTTTCTTTACCTAATTTTCAATAAGACGTATGTACGATGTTGATTTTTGTGTATTTAAATAATTGGGGTGATTGCGACAACATTATTTTCCTTTTTATCATCTAAATGCATTTATTGAAATTGTATTGTAAAGATCTTTCAGTGGACAGAGAAGGGCATAATCAAGAGTTAATCCTCAAAATATTGCAATTTCAACATTGCCAGGCAAATGAATATTCACTTATTTTGATTTTCAAGCACTTAAGTATGGCTTAGGGTATTTGAAGGTATACTGTTTGTAAATACGACATTGCAATTCACAAGGTTCAGCCTTGAAAAACCTGCACAATACACCAGTAATAATCATGTTCGTTCACCGTATTAGCTACTCTAGCAATAAATACAATCATTTTACTTCTGATTTCCCTATATTTCAATTTACTCTTCCCAGATGACCAAAAGGAAAGCTTATCTTTTAACATATTTAGTGTATTGTCGAATGCAGAATTTGATAGAGAATTAGCAGAATTCTAAGGGAAATGCTGCACATGCTCATGAAACTGTGAGCCAAAAAAAAAAAAGAAGAGAAAGCAGGAAAGCAGGCAGTGTTCTATCAAAGTGCAATTACAAGGTGTTTGTTTGAAAGTTATAGTGTCTCCAACATACACATGAAAACTGTGTTAAAGGATGACTTATTTTCTGTATAGCTGCCCAGTGATACATGTGCATTGATTTCTTTTCTCTGCACCAGGCAATTCTCCTATACAATATTTGCATAGGGTTAAAAAATAATTCCCTTTTCTGTTTTTGAAGTGATCATGTGAAAGCACTACATGCAAATATTTCTAAATAACGTCTTTGTGCAGTCCTAACTGTACCCATTAATTTTAGGGGCTGCTCTGATATTTTGGCACCAATTTCACATATATGAAAGTAATTTGCCTAGAGGTCTGTTCAGGTTCTTCATTTTGCTCTAAGTGAAAGTGCTTAAGGTTGCATCATTATCGCAGTCTGTAACAATTTGGCTAGTGCAGAGGCTCTGCATATAGTCCCTGGCAATGAGTCACATGATGACAGCTTATGGCAGGGGAGATAACAAAGACAGGAGTGTGAGATGAGTAGGAGTCTGTGAAAAATACATTTTTCATGTGTTAGTAAGGAACTTAACCATGAAAAATGTGAAGGTCTTTATATGTTAGCAGAGCTCTTTAATGTAAACAAAATTGTTAGTAAGTCTGCTGAGTTACATAAGTAGACTTTGCATAAACTAAATTGTTGCAGAACCACCAGGGAAGGTTGGGTAGCTCCAGTTTCAGCCAAGTAGATGATACACAGCGGTAGACTTCCCTCCTGAATGTCTTGTGAATAGCAATACCTCAAAGGAAAGCTTGCAACACCCCATGTTCTGTTACACAATCAGCTCCCAGATAACCTATGAAATAGCTATGATCCATGATTTCATTGTATACCCTGAATTCTGGAGGTCCTAATGACAATTTCTACTGGAAATGGTTTCTTCTGCTGTGTCTAATCATATGATTGAGCAGACCAATACAGAACTAGCCAGAGTAGCCCCAGTATGAAACCTGCAGATGTGGGGAGTGATTCTCATTTGATCTGGTACTGTACAGGAATGAGTAGCATTGCACTGTGGACCAAGAATCCTTGGTCCAGGTTGCTGTGTACATGTCGAGATAACTTGGTTCTCTTCAGTGCATACTTGATTCATTTCAAGGATCCCTGAAGCCCTTTCATGAATTTGAATGAAAAAAATAGGGTCTTTCTGTCTAATTGAGGAGTTTTCAGTGTGGTGGTTCTAATGATAAATAGAGCTGCCTATGACTATAGTGAGGGTGTTAAGAGATGGAGGCAAGACTTCTCTTGGTGGGTGAATTACACTTTTTGGAAACAAATGCAGAATTTTGCAAGCTACGGGACCTAAAGGAATACTCTGTTTTAAATTTTATCCTTGTTTTCTAAGAGCAGTAACGTCAGAGTCCTAAATATATGTAGGTGTATTTCAGTTTTAAAATATAAACAAGTTGCCACATTTATCTCTTGGAAGAAGATGAATAATGGGAAAAATAGTGACTAGTGTCCAATAACATAATACAGTTGAGTTGTCAGCACCTAAAGAGGAAGCCTCCCTTTCCTGTCACGGCTATAAAACATTGCAGAAGAAGCTACTGCCCTTGACTCAGGAATGGAACACTGAGATTGGAAAAGTGTCTGTGTCTGTATCCTGCTTTGAGAGCTGCAAAGACTTTCTGAGTCAGTGAAACTACCTGCAAGATCCAAGTCAGGGTAGTGTGGGTTTTATCATGAGGGAGGAGTGAAAAGATGAAAAATGAGAGGTATGGGAAAGAGAGACTTCCTCTGTTACCAGCAGAATAATCCATATACTCAAGTCAATGCTAGAGCTAGCCTATATGAGTTTTTAGTTTCATGACTTTTACATCTGAATATTAATATATATGATCTCCACAGTATTTGTCTGAATGAAGAGTCCCCTTAAACTGTTATCATTGTTATTTTGATGCTCTCCACTTCTGTTGCCTTTTTATTTTTATACTTATTTTTATTCAGACTTTATTGCAATTTGTGTGCATTCTAAAGCCTTGCAATTCCTGTTTGTTTTGGGTGCTGTGATGCAAAGTAGGGATGGAGTCCTCTGCTACAAAGAGCTTTCAGTCAGAGAAAAAATAGAGTGACTGTCAAACAGAAAGATGCTGGTTTACTTAGAACATCATAAGGCATGAGATTCATGGTTGTTCGTATGTTTCTAATGAGTTTTCTTACAGGAGCTTTTTGTGATCCGTCCTTGCTTGATGTGATAATCTAAGAGATATTGAAAGTGGAAGGAAGAAGTTCAGAAATCAATAGAAAAGTGCAAAACTAAGTGATATATATTTCTTTGTTAAAACTGTAATTTGGAGGAGATCTAACTCACACCGCTGACCTCTTTCAGTGTAGCAGTGTAATCAAGTACTAACCCATCTGACTAACCTGACAAAAGGGTTGTGGAGGTGCTTGGGGTAGCACAGGGAAGGCAATTTTGCCAGAGACATTTGGCCTTTCAGACTCCTCTTGCCTTGCTGAGTGAGTGTTGCTGTTGTAGTTTACATAAATAACCTAAATAATAGAAAAAACCTCCAGAAATTCCTAGAAAATACTAAAATTTGTAAAGTAGTCAGTATTGTGAATTAGGTGTGGGACCATCTTTCCACAGGAGCATCACTCTGAGTTCCGCTTGTCTGAGGACACAGCCTACTACCTTCTCTGCCAGTGCTGGCAAGGGCAGCCTGATAATATATTGTGGAGTCACATTTGACGACTTTTGCTTCTTGACTGTATTTTCTGTGAGATTCTGTCCCAGCCCCTAAAAAACGTGCACATACGCTCCATTTATCTCTTGCAGTTGAAAGGCAGGAAGAGTGGGTAATTATACTGAGGAAAAAGATAGTCCCTTTCAAGGTTCATGTCTTCAGACAAGTCAAGCGTATACAAGTAACACATTTGGCACTTACATTTGAAACAGCAAAAGGAATTTTTTTGAATCTTGTAATTATTTTCTCAAGTTTGGCAGAAAAATTGGATCAGGGATCTTAAAATCAGATTCTTTCTAGTCACTCATCTCATCTCTCACAGAGCATTTTGACTGCCTGTCCTGCAATGCATGCTGGAAATTGGTATTCCACAAAGTCAATTATAGTTCTGAGTCGGTAAGAAGTAATCAATGTGTCTGATCTGATCATTTAGCAGCATCTTTTTGCTTGTGTATGGATGACAAAAATTTGAGAGGTTAATAAATAGTGGGGAAAAGCTGTCCAGTGATTTTGTTCTTTTTCTTGTGTTAGCTAGTCAGGAGCAGAAGCCTGTTGTGCTGGCTGCACACAAATAGCACCACAAGCGTCCAGTTTGTGAGGCTCATTGAGAGCCATTCAGAGTCAGAATTGCAGAGGCAAAAATGTCAGATCTCTACGGCAGAGCTGAAAATGTAATTAGGACTGTTAGCACCTGTGATGGTTAAGGAAAAAGTGCTGTTGAGGTATTTATGATTTATGACTTTCATTATTTATTCTTTTTGTGAATTTCCTTCTGAAAGAAGGCTTGGCACAAGACTGTGAATGTGTTTGATCTTTGTGTGCTTTATCATCAATGATGCAGCTGTCTTAAGATAGCAGTTAGTGAGGAAATACAAGTGCACGTAGCTGAGTTGAATAGTAGAGAAATTAAAAGAATACATAATTTAGGCTCCAAAATAAAATTTAAAAAACCTCAACTTACTTCCAATACAGGTTATTACACTGCTTTTAATTAGGATTACTCAGACACACTTGTTTTCATCTTAGGAAATGAAATTATATATAAGCAATTTATATAATAACCTTAAATATGAACTGGATGGAGAAAAAGCCAGTAGCTTAACAGGAGAATTATGTCTTTGTAAACCTCCAGTACTCCTTTGTCCATCCTCACTCTTTATAGTAGCTGACCAAATTTATGAATCTGAGGAGCCTAAAGAAACACCTTCTCTTCTCTCATGCCATTCTTTCCTTGTAGCCTTTTGCAGAATGGCTTAGGTGGTTACCTTTCTCCCCACCATATTTTCTGACCCAGCCCACCTTGGAGCGTCCTGAGCAGTGACACCAGAAGCAGAGGTGGGAGAGAGCGGCTTTGCAATAGGAAGATGGTGGGAGCATTAGCTCCCAGAGCAAAGCATATTTGGGCCCAGGAAGAACCATGGCACTGTGGCTGCCCTTCCACAGCAGCTTCCAGTGACCTGCACCAGGGTTGCTCTTCTGTGTACCCTCTCTTATGTCTGTTCTGTCAACATCCAGCTGTGTGTGCCCTCTCTTCTGTAACACTGATGCTCCTGCTTGCCTCATGGTAAAGGGAGCAGAACTGTCAGAAACACATAAACCTTTTTTCTGGGCTTAACCTTCTTCAGTTTTGGATGAAAATGGGCTTCCTGGCCAGGGCCAGCACAAGCAACAGGATCACTTTGTCAGGCCAGCTTGCAGCTCTCTTGCACTTCACTGCTAAATTACAAAGGCATCTCTGTGATTTCAGTCTCCTGTGTATAAAACCAGATTTGTATAATGTATTCCTGTTGCTTCTGTAGTACATACACGGAGACAGGCAAATAGTTGTTCCCCTCTCCCTACCTCCTCTTGAATTGTCTTAATTATGGTCAGAGCTAGTCTAGATGAGGGATTTTCAGCTTGTAGTCCGCAGGCTGCTATTCTAAGTGAAGCTGAGAAACAAACCTGAGAAATGCCTATTGTCACTGACTGAACAAAGTTTCTTATCTTGACTGACAAAACTGTAGGGATCCACAAGATAAAGGAGCCTGACAAACTTCCCCTTCCCTTTTGTTTAAGTTCACACTGATTCAGTTCACACTCTGAACACTGCTCAGTGTCAGTGTTAGCTGCTGTGAATTCCAGGGCAGTGTTGGAAAACCTGTGTTGACAAAACTGTAACAGTAAGGTTTCTGGCGTTCCTTGTGCTGTAAATATATAGCCACTGCCGCAGCAGTCCTTGGCCTGTGTAATAGAATGGCTCTCCTTTCTTCCTGGTATACTGGTCCAAACTGGGGGAGAGGAAACAAGGGGCTATCTTGCTAGTACTCCTGAATGCTGCTTACTCGGTTCAGTTACTTCGGTGTCCAGTCAGTGTTCTTGAAATGCTGTCTTTTGTTTTGTCTGGCTTTTCTGCTGTGTGTTTTGGGGTAGAGAACCTGGATTTCTGCCTGAAAAATGACCTTGTGGCAGTATAGACACTGGACAATCTGCAATAATATTGGCCTTCAGTATACCAGAAGTTCCTCAGAGGAGGATGCTTTTTCCTTTCCCCAAGACAGTCTCCTATCCAACTATCATGGAGAAACTGAAGATTCTTACATTACTACAGAAATTCCCAAGAATTTTTTAACACAAGTTAGCTGGGAATACTCTATGTACGTTCAGTATTTCCAGGCAAACTGATTTCAATTTCCATTGACTGAAAGTCAATTTCTCTGGAAAAAGCATTTTCACACTGTGATTTGCTTAACGTGGTGCAACAGTCTTTATCCTTTACACAACCCACTAAGGGTCACTAAAGAATCAATTAAGCCAAATAAGATTTTGAGATTATGTTTAAAAAGGGGGTGAGTGTTTGACAGTTGGCAGGGACAGAATTTCAGCTGGACAAAACAATACTTTCAGCAAGAATGCAAAAATCAGTACCAACATTAAAGAGAAGTGGGAAAAAAGGAATGAATTACAAAATACAGTAGGTGCTCTTCCATTTCACAAGGATGGAGCTGGTTCTGTGATATCCCTAAAAGCCAGACATCACAGAATTTACACAGCTTGGGCTACATACTGAGAGAGATAAAAAGAGGTCATCTCTTTCAGAAACATACTATGGTGGATTGGGATATAAAGAGATGTGGTTAGCTAGGGAAAATGTCAGGTGGAGTAATTTCACCTCTCCATACCTGTCTTAGGTTAATTATTGCAGTGTTCTGTGTGCATTTGTGGAGCCAATTTTTTTCTCAAGTTGCCATAAAGATTCATTTAGCAACAGAAGCATCTCAGAGTATGTTTAGAAATGTGTGTCCCTCACTAGTTAATCAGGGAAGATGAGCTAAATTCAAAACAACAAGAAAAAATGTGAACAGGCCTGGTTTAAACAGTAGCAAGTTAGGCAGCGGCAAGCTCTATAGAATGTTAGAAGGAGAGAGAAGCAAATTTTCAAATATGAAATATTTACTATTTTACAATTAAAATAATATTTTGTTGTAATTGACAGGAATTAAAAGTCTTACCCTTTTGCTATTTAATTGGAGAATATCTACTGTTCACACAGATGCACATTAACTCAGTGTTTGTATTCTATTTACTGATTTCCCAATGCATTATGGAATTAATGTGGAAAACAGAGCATATTGATCTGTCTTGTTCAGATCAATAATTTGATTCCAAATACCTTTGTATGTTTTTAATCAATACAATTACTGACACTGTATCTAAAGAACACTGAATGAACTGGTTAACTAATACAGCAGTTAAGGTTTCATTTCATGCTAGTTAAATGTGTAAGACCGCAATTGGATTTTACCATAAAGAAAAGCCCTTATCCTACACAGCCTGAGAAATTTGGATGAGATAGGATAGGTAGCATGGTTCAGCATGTCAGCATCCTCCACTTTGACAAGCTTTTTGTAAACATCAAGAGAAATAGAAGTTTTAAGGACGATAAGAAGGTTGTTTTGTGGGTATTTGTCAAGAGCAGAATGCATGTCTTTTCCACTGACACACAAATATGTAAATTAAACAAGTGCTTGAGGGGTTTTTTATGTTTGTGACAAGAGACTTAAAACCATTGAAGTAGAGAAGTACTTGGCTGAAAGAAAATGTTTGTGCTTTTTTGTAAAATATGTTCTGATCTAGCCATCAGTTTGGGATTTCTTTCCTCTGTTTATTTTCATATACTACAGAAACAGCCATTTACCTTTTTGGGAAATATATTCCATGTAGAGGGAAAACTTCAATATAGATCATTAAAAATCTCCTGAGAAGTAGGACACCAGAAGGTGTTGCACTGGATATTGTTAGATTATTCCTTCTCAGCTTCATTTTTAGCAAAAACTGATTTCTGAAAAGGATGACAGGAAGAAGAAAGAGGAGTAGATAGGGAAGCTGGACTCTTGAGGCTCATGTGCTGCACTCCTTCAATGTTTCTTCATTTCATGTGCTTTCACACAATGCATTGTTCTGAACTTGGAGAATAAGAAACATGAGATCACCAGAAGAAGCATAAAACAGGTTTAAATTAACTTCTCTTGCCCACTTGCTAGAGGCTTTACCTTGTTGCTGACCTCCCCAGGGAACTCAGGAGGTAACCTTCAATGTCCTCTAGGCCTGTCTCACTTTGATGACTTTTCCTTTCTGTGTTAAAAATCATGATAAAGTTCCCAGCATGAATTTGTAGGCACTAGACTTACAGGATTCCAGTTACAGCATTCAGCAGTGTTTTCAGTTGCTTATTCTCGTCATTTGTTGAAGTTGTGAGTAGACACCGTTGTCCCCATTTTACCATAGAGAGGTTGAAACACTCAGAGGTGAAATGACTAATGGGGATCACACAATGCATAAACTGCTGTCACCCAGGAGACAGTGGTCCTCTTGCCTCACTTGACTAGTGTGATGACTACACTCAAGTCAAGAATTTTACCACTAATTTTAATAGGTTCACAATTTCACACATAATTCACGCTCCATCCAGGTTTTGGCACCCATATGTTTGACATGAAATCACTTAATCTAAAATTTCACTGCCTTGTCCTCAGAAGGCTGTTCTGGCATCTGGATGTAGTTGAAACCTAGGAGAACCCATCCAATCCTGTTTTCTAGACAGAGTACCTTCTGTGAGGCTTGGAGGTAGATGCTTGCCAAAGTTAAAAAGGTATCTAGAAATAAGTGAATTAATTAAGTGAAGCTCGTTAATCTTTAACATCCCTTCAATTTGTCTTTTGAATAGGTGGTGTGTACCTAGAGCATGAGAGACAGGCCTTAAAAACTGGTACCCTTGGCTGCCTAACTTTTAAAGTCTTTGTCATTATAGCTTGTTTCTAAAGTAAGTAATTTCAGGTAAACATACTTTTAAAGCCATGAATACTAAGAAACCAGTAGTTTTCATGAGAGACAAAAAAAAATGTTTTGTTCTTTTGTAGGTTAAAAAAATGCAGGAGCAGAGAAACCCTGACAATGCTGGCTTGAGATTCGTTGTGATAATTGTAGTCACACCTCTATCAGAATATCGGGAATGCTCACAGCAGAGTTAGCATTTTCTGACATTTTATTCAATGCAGGCAGCATAGTTATAGCAGCTGTTTCATTGTAGCGGGGAAGTAGAAAAATGATGGGAAAATAAGACATCATTAGCCGTGTTCTGGGGGGTTTTGTGCACTGGTCATAGTCTGTTTCAATATTCTTTTTCCCTTTGACATTCACAGTGTAGTGTCATTCTTGGTAATGACTGAATCATTTTGTGTTAAAAGGATGGACATTTATAGTTTGTCAAGGAAACATTGTTGAAGTGTTAATAATGTATTTCAGTTTAACTTTC
This sequence comes from Eulacestoma nigropectus, assembly GCA_013397775.1. NCBI lineage: Eukaryota > Metazoa > Chordata > Aves > Passeriformes > Eulacestoma > Eulacestoma nigropectus. The sequence goes on from VZTE01004150.1 coordinate 1,819,618, forward strand.
TAAAATAAATTTGCTACACTGAATATTTGGGAATTTAAAGGAACACATTTTCCTGTTTATGCTATTAAAAAATGTAGATTACTAAAGAAAAGCAATTTTAGAATGTATTTTAAAATACAGCATAGTCTTCACATTGTATTACATTTAAAGAATATAGATTTTAAACCAGTCATCATTACTCTGAATATTTTGATAGTAGCCCATTTGCTGACAGTATTCAAAACATTTTACAAAGGTAGAAATGATTAGTATTCTTCTCTCCGAAAAGGGGAAAATGAAACACACTGTGGTTAGGTGATTTGTGTAAGGTCATGCAGTCAGAAAAACAGAATAAAACTGTAATGTCTTTAACCACTGGCCCTGACAATTTCTACTCGGCTATTTTGCTTTGTTTAGATAGTTTGTAGTTAGATTATGGATTTTTAGATTACAGGTGCTATACCTTTATGAAATTCAGAAGATTTTAAAATTTTGATTATTTTCTTCCCTAATTTTGCAAACATCCTGTGACTGTGTGTTCATCCATTCATACTTTGCCATTCTCCCCATTTTGCTGTTTACAGATATTTGTTAAGAAACTAGAATGGTTGTCTTCTGTGAGCATGGGTGGCTTGAAGATCCTTTGGTAGTACAATTTGAGACTGTCTAGACTGGTGCTTTTAAAACAAGTGATCTTCTTGGGTAGTTTGTCCTTTGTTAGTTGCCAGATATTTGTTAATTGCTAAGTCCCGTACAGACCTGGTATGAGGTCAGTCACTGTCAGTTTTGAACTTTTCCAGTTAGGAGATGTGAGCAGGTACTTTGCTTTTTGGCTGCCAGTGCTCTCTTGTGGAGCACAGGCTGGGTCTCAGCTGCTGCATATGTTTGTGGGGAGAGTGAAGAGGAGAATGAATTGTTTACAGCATGATAGGAGTGATGATTGCATTTCTATTTCCACTTTTTTTGTCTTCTGAAGGAGTGTGGTGAATTTCCCTGTACGGGCCATTCATCTAAGAGTTAGACTTGATGATCCTTGTAGGTCCCTTCCAACTCAGAATATTCTGTGATCAGCTCTGTGATTAAATATGACTTTCTGAGTTGGGCCCAGAGCTCGGTCCTGGTATCATGTCCCAACCAGCAGAAGTCCCCATGGCAGGGAGTGTGTGCCAAGGTTTCTTATGGACTATGCACCCTCAGGGGTTAGAGGTCATCACATAGACTGTTTTCTGATGACAAGCATTGGTCAGTACATCAGTATATTCTACATAGGGCTACTCCAGAGATCCAGTACAGGTTAATGTCGTCACAGATCACAGAATATTCTGTGTTTGAAGGACCCACAAGGATAATCAAGTCCAACTCCTAAGCAAATGGCCTATACGGGGATTGGACCTGCAATGTTGATGTTATTAGCACCATGCTCTGACCAGCTGAGCTAATCTCAGGGAAATTCCTTCAACATTGACTACATTTTCCTTCAAATTTTGACAAAAAGGTGTTCCAAAGGACCTTTTTATGATGAAGTCTTTGGTCACCTGTTTCTTTCATTCAGCAATCTGTATTCAATAAGTGTATTGTTTTCCCTGTAGTATCCTAGCAGACGTTGGTGCAGTCTGCATAGGCGCTCTTTCACTGCAGCTGCAAATAGGACCAATGGAGTTAACTTCAAGATACTCTATCCAAGACTGCTTTCCAGCTGAAAATGCACTCCAAAAACTACGATACTTTATGCTCAGCTTTATCCCTGTTATACAGTTACTCTGTAGTGCTCAAAATAATGGCTTGTATTGGAAAAAGAGTCATCTCTGCATCATCTTTGGAACTCTTATCTCTGCCTTTGGTCCAAAACAGCTCAAATAGATGACATTACAAAAAAATTGAGAAAGAATGATAGGAGTAGAAGTGGGAGGTGGTGTGTGGGAGGGCTGTGGGGACTCTGGCTGGTTGTCAGCTATATCCTACTGACCGGCTATGATTTTGCTGGTACTGTGGGCATGGGGTTTTTTGTATATTTTATTTCCTCCCATGTAAACCAGATAGGACATTAGAAGTCTTTCAGGAGATGTATACAGAGATACTCAAACATGTCAGTCAGAAATGGTAGTCATTGGAAGGCATCAGGAGTCATTTGGAACGAGTAAGAGCTAAAGATGCTCTGCTCCCTGAAATGCACTCAGGAAAATCAGATGCCATGAGCCTGACTCAAAACTCATTGAGTCAATTAGGCACTTCCCAGTGATTTCAGTGGGGTTTGGATTAGACTGTAAATCCCCAGTAGTGGTAAATACTGAGGATGTAAAACAAACAGACCTCTTGTGATGTGGCTGTTGCTGCTGACACCTTTCAACTTGTGTGGCTTTTGTCCTTTGTTTCTTCTGGATCCCCCGGCCAGCCAGCAGGAAAACAGATGTCACTTGCAATTCTTTTCTGTTCCCCAGTTGAAAATACAGGAATCAACAGTAGTGCACAGGTTTATCTGATCACCCTGGTAACATGCTGTGGTTAACTCCAATCAATACCGAAACTTGTTCTCTGTTCCGAGAGAAGCTACACTGAGGTCATGTGAAAAAAGCAATTCATTGGCTTTTATTTTATTTCATCTTAGTTCTTTGCAATACACATATCCTGAGTTTGCATTTGGGAGTAGTAAATTAAGTCCCCTTCATAATTTGATTTTATAGATCCAAATTGCTGTAAATCTAAAGCAAGCATTCATATCTAAAGGCTCAGAAACATCCCTTTACAGCTATTTAACAAGGGGACTAGAGAAATCTATTTTTATAAGAGATGTTCTTGGATTTTATTTAGCAGATTCAAATAAATTGACAAATGCAGATCTCATGGTAGGTCACTATTACTGTTGTTCATTTTATTATTTATTTGTTTGCATATGGCTTGCTCAGAGATGTAAGAAACACCAAAATAAAGACAGGTCTTGCCCTGTAGTTTGAAATCTAAGGCCTGTTTCTCCATAGATTAAATGTGTGCATAAAATTATACACATGAATAGTCCTGTTTAAATCTGTGGTATTGCTCTCATGCATAAATATTTGAATCTTGAAAGGAATGGAGGCTAAAATTATTACTTTCTCTGCTTCACCCCAATTTAAATAGGGAGTTTTGTGATTGGCTTTGTGAAGGGTTTGTTTGAATGGCTCAAATGTGAATCCATAAATGTACAGATAGGGAGTTTGTCAATGTTAATGCTAGAAGCCTTTTTACCACAGTTTCTTGTAATAATTTTCTGCTTTCCCCTACCAACACCAGCAGCTTTCCCTTCTCTACCCTCCAGACTCATATGACCTCCTCCCCTACAGGGAAGATCAGCAGGTCATAGCAAGCTGTTTGAGTGTGCACTAGTTGGAAAAGGGAATAAAGTAGCTGAAGTTCAAGATGGTATTGCTGTGTTGCTTTATCTCACACTGAAGGAAAGCTAAGAGCAGGTACACTGGTCACTCCTGTGGCCAGGAGATGAGTAGTAATTTGTAAACTATTGTAATTGGCTTGCTTATCTGAGCTCTTTGCATAACTTTTCCCTTATTCAGAAGTCCTGAAAAATGGGATCATCAAAGACCTCTGTGCCACATGTATGTACTTTAGTCTCATTAATTCTTCAAAGATACCAGGATGTGGCAAGAAGGCAATTGAACACTCGCCTCACTCTGCTGTTTTATAAGGAGAGCTACTTTTTTTTTTAAGTGCTTTCTAAGCAACCCTTAAGGGAAGATCCAGGATTGTAAACAATCACAAAACAATTCTTGTTCTTCAGCCAAGCTGTGACTGTCCCTTACAGAATGCATTTTTTTTCTGATAGAAGTTGTTGCTGGAACCCTTTATCTCCTATTAACTAGCTGATGTTACATTTCTCTGCCTTCGAAATATGTCTTGCCTTTCTATAGCAAACTCAGTCCAAGCCCTGTGTTTCCATTTATTGCATTTCAGCTAATCACTAGTGCAACCAGAGCTCACTGCATCAGCTATGAAAGGCTGTAACTTTGGGGAACGCTTTGCTGGGCATGTCTCTTGGATGATGATGGCGTTGTCCCTCAGTAGGAATGACTGTCTCGGGCTCGCTGCCCCAGGAGCTCTATTGCTGATCGCCTCTTCAAGCACCACCCTGTGGCTGAACTCTTTTTAGACTTGTAAACGTGTCCTTGAAAATTGCACAGTACCATGTAGTGAGGCCAAAAGTTACTTCAGGAAAGCATTGAGTTCGTCCCCGAGCCACATGCACACTGTAGCACTGTCGCTCCTGACAGATTCCTTATGTATCCTCTCAAAGATGGAGGAACCAGACCTCTCTGGCAATCTGCCAGTATTCACTGTCTACACTATGATAAAAGCTTCAGCAATGCCTAAACTGAATCTTTCTTAAAGCAATTAAAATTATTTCCTGATCTCTGCATGATGGACTAGGTCACTTCTTCCTTCTTTTCAAAGGCTTTTTAAATCTGAAGAGTTTGTAAAACACACCTCTGCTAAGATTTGCCTTTTCCTTAGCTGAACAACTTTGATTATTTATGTTGTGCTTTCTGATTATTCTTGTTGCTTTCCTCTAAAATTCTGTTCAGCTGGTTTAGATGCTTTTGGAGTAAAGTGGGCAAATGAAACGAGTGCTTTATATTAGGTCTTATCTAGGCTGATTAAAGCAGAACACCATTGTATGTCTTATATATTATTACATTCCAGCACAGTATTTGCTGCTTTCACACAAGTATGGCATTGGTTATTCAGTTGTGTTTAATATTTAAATATTTAAAATATTATAAACCTTATTTCCTTTTTTGTGGTATTGCACTAAGACACTCATTCTGTACTCTTTATTTAGCTGATTCTGCCTGCTTCAGAAATGTAGTCATCACTGTCTGTGTTGCATAAAAGCATCATTTTTTTAGACCAGTGTTACAGCTGTTTCATATTGTAAACTCACTCTGCAATGTATGTGCAGTGCCTTCCATCCTGAAGTCTCCTGCAGAATCAATAAAGGTATATTCTGCTTCATCTCATGTTAATATTTAATATTATCAGATGTGATACATTCTTGAACGCTGCTTAGAGCAGACCTCTGGCATGACTGCCAGTTTGACTTTGCTTCACTGGTAGTTGCTTTCAAAATGCACTTTTCCAACTGACTTTGCACCTATTTTGTAGGAATTTAATCTGCCTTTTGCAGAAGATAATATCCGATGAGAAACTGCTAAAGCCTTACTAAAAGGCTGAAAATCTACTGTTCTTGTCTAATCTACCGATGTTGCTACTCGATCATGAAAAGAAATTAGATCAGTGTGGCATGACTTGTTCTTGGTTAATATATGTCACATATGACTCATCTCCCTGTTCTTTTCCAGGTGCTTACAAATGGGCTTTTTCTAGGAAGACACATTAAGCTGACATCTGTATTTTTTCAGCTTTTCCTTTTCCCATATTTCTGTCTTAGCTGCCTTCCTTAGACCCCAAGTGTGGCTGTTGATGGTTCCGAGATGGAAACCTTTAAGTTTCTTCAAGCTCTTCAAGTTTCCTGCATGAAATTCTACAAACCCAGCCAGTCTGAAAATAGCTAATTTATGTTTTGAGGGTTTTTTCAAGGTTGAGATTTTACTCCTGTCACTCTACTAGTTAGGATATTAACCATCTCTCTCCCACTGATCTTTCTAATGAACACTGATAAAAAATAAATCAAAAGTTTCTGGCTTTCTTGAACTGTCTATAAATAGATTTCCCTCTGTTGAACAGTAGCTCAACACTGTTTGTTTTCATTGTTTTACTACTAATGTACTTGTGGAATATTTTCTTACCCCTTGATGTTCCTTGGTAGGTCTGTCTCATTTTGTACCTTTGCTTTTCTAATTCTATCCTTTGCTATTCAGTGTATGTTTTATACTTGCCTTCTCTAGACTCCCTACTTTCTCCTTTCTATGTATTTTCTTGCGTGTCAGTGAAGAGCTCTTTCTTTAGCTGAGTCTTTACTTCACCTTCTAGTTAAATTTTGTGCTAGTATATATTGTACGTATGATTAATACTGTTTCTTTAAGTAACTGCCAGCTCCCATTAACTCCTTTTACCTTACACTTGTTCCCCCATGACCCACTCCAGGAATATAGCTATCAGTATTCTGTTTTTGTGGAAACTTTTCTTCCTAGTCCATTGTGTCTGCTTTGATGATCTTTCTTCCTTCTGTAAAGTTCTGACACTGGATCATTTCACAATCACCTTCACCCAACTTATGTTCTGTCTTTGCAGCTGATCCTTCTGTATTGGTCAGGATGTAGGTGAACAAGCCTTCCTGCTGCTTTCTGCAGATTCTTGTGCTGTGTCTTAGCTTTCACCTTGCTAAGGTTTTTTTCTCTACTTTTGGGTCGAATCAGATTTCTTCCAAATGCTGTCTTATATTCTGTTCTGATTAGGTTGGGAGATTTACTGAAAAATCTTCATCCATGTTCAATTTTTCACCTATTGGTTTATGCATTTTTGTTAAAACTTAATTGAAACGCCAAAAAACAAAAATGTGAATTTGTTTTTGCTAGTCCAGTGCTCTAAAAATCTTTTGTTTTTTGTCTTACACATTTTAGCTCTCCTTTAAGTATATTCCTAACTAGAATTAAAATCTGGAAGCTAGATTGAGTATATTGTACCTGTTTGAGATTGTTATTCAATGGTTTTGTTTTCATTAGAGGCATGTTTCAAAATATTTTTGCTATTCTTTGCATATGTTAACTGCAAACATAGACTATCTAGAGCAGGCTCCACACAGTTCCAGAAACCAAGAAATATTGAGGCATGTGCTACTGCTTTTCTGGCTGGACAGAAATGTTTGTAACTTAAATGAGTTTATGAAAAATTGTTAATTACTTATTTAATGAGAAAAATCAGGAATCCCATTTTAATTGTATTGATTTGCCTTTTCAGAGACTTCTTGTAAGGTAGAAACAAAAAACTTTGTGTTGGTTTCCATATACAGGCCTCTATGTTAAGGTTATTGATTTCTGTCATATGCTTCCCTCATTTTCCCCTTCCCAGCTGACCCGTAGTTTCCTGGTGCATTCTTAGCTCTTAGCACTATTTGATAAAACTACAAGGACTTTGTCACATCATTAAAATCCCGTGGGAGCTAATGGACAGATGCCCAGTTCAAGGAAACCGATACCTGGCAACCCAGAAGTACCTGGCTCATGTTTCACCATTCTTCTGCCCTGGCTGTCTTGGCTGTCTTGGCTTTGCCGTAGGGGTGTGAGGGAACCGTGGCTGCCGTGGGCCAAGGTGCAGAGTGTTGCCCTTGTGGGAGACCTCTGTGCTCAGCCTGATCTGCTCTCGGCAAGCCCAGAGCGCCAGCCAAAGTCAGCCCTCGTGTCGTGTCTCCTGACATTGTGCACTTGAAGTGAATTTGGTCCATGCTGCTCACTAGCAGGCTCAGGAAAGCCAAATGTCTTCCCGTCATTATGAGGTGGCTGCTGAAGTTTGGTTTTGTTCTCCTTTGTCTCCATTTCTACTGTCCTTTTAACCTTCCGCTTTCGTTTTTCCTCTGTGTTATGCCGTGTGCTCCCTCTTTCTCCTGTTTGTTATGTGCCTGTTTCCCCATTTCTCTCATCCCCTTCTCTCCTTCTTCCCTGTCAAGCCCTGATAGTCTTCCCTTTCACTCTTCCCTTTGCAGAACTAAGCCACTTGCTTTGTTCTTTTCTTTTTCCTTCACCAGCCTCTTTGTGAAGGTCCTTACCTGGGTCCCTGCGAGTGGCTTGCGTGCCTCTGCATTTCAGAGAGTGGCCATAAAAGAGTTGCCAGCTCAGCCTGGCGATAATTTAGAACACACAGATAGTGGAAGAAGATCTCTGTCTCCATTCCTGTTTCTTGTGCTATGCTGTGAGGGAGAAAAGAGCTGAATAGAAAAAGGTGCTGAAGGAGGAGAGAATTTCTGTGGTAGGAAGGCTGAATGGCAAAGCAGACGTGGGGGAATGCTGTTGTGCAGGAGGAAGAGCTAACTATGCCTGTGTAGGCTTAGATCTGGTGTGACATTTGGCCATTGCACATTTCATTAGTACTTTACAAAGTTTAGCACAGATTTGTTGCTCATCTTCACCTGTCACGTCACTGTTTTAATCTGCTGAGCCTCAACAACCAGATTTGTCTTTAGGGCATCTTCAGAAGCTTTTTCTATTCATATCTCCTGGGCAGATTATTCTTTGTTATTACACCTTTTTTGTTCATTTCTTTACTTTAGCCTTTATTTTGCTTTCTTCTGGCCAACTTTTAAAAAATGATTTTATTTCATTTTATTTTTCAGACACCTCTTATTGATCCTCACATCTCACATCATCCTACTAAAACCATTACACAGGTAATAGAACATAAGTGTGCTGTAGAGCCAGGCCATTAGACAAATGGAAATAACTATTTCCAACAGTGTGATATGAATCAGCTGAAGTGATGCTTTGTGTTAGATGTGATAAGTATGTGAAACTTAAAATCCCAAATATATACTACATTGCTCTGCTGAAGTAAGCCTCTATGCAAGAGGACTTCAGGGAAAAGAGCGTTTGTGTTTTGTTTTGCATAAGGCAGTACAGAGATTCCAGAAAGTTTCAAATCTGTATGTCTCGGTCTTTTTCTTTCTCCATGATCACCAAGGTTCCTTCAGAAAAGATCCTCAGAGCTGGAAAGATTTTGCGGAATACAATTTTGTCCCGAGCTCCTCACATGATAAGAGACCGTAAATACCATCTGAAGACTTACAGGTGTGTGAGCTGATTGTATAGAGGTCTCAGAATTTTTATGCCTGCCATTCTCTGATTTGTCGTTTATGCTTTACCATACTTGCAGCTCTCAAAAGGTGTGAAATTATTCTGTGATGCTATTTGAGTTGGATGTTATACAGTCTTTAATGGGCCTGGTAAATCCTTTCTGAAGTAATTTGACTGGAAATTGAGTCTGTGATTGTGAACAGAGCATTCACATACAAAAACTCTTCCAAAGTTAATAGCATAGTTAGCTGGAATATACTGTGTAATATCAAGTTAAAATGTAGATTCTGTTCTCTTCATGTATCAGTAAGAGATAATAGAAAAGGTCATTAATATATTATGTTCCTGCACTGATTGCTACAGCAGTTTTGCTCACTGTGGAGTTCTGAAAATTCACCTGGTGAGAAACATTCCTGATGCAGGTTTGCTGCTCTATTTAATTTTTTTTTCAGTGTATTGACAGGCTCTCTTATCTTCCTGCTGGTGGCAGCACAGTCTTGCTGAAGTGGGATAACAATGGCACTTGTAGAATAGAAATCTGCCTGCAAGGTGTCAGGATCTATTTTCTATTGGCTTAAGAAACAATCAGTTTGTTTTAGTGTCTGATGTTTAAATCAAATACCTAGTGCATTATTCAGAGTGTATTTAAGTAAAAAATATTTTGAAATCTCTGAGTGTTGTTTTCTAAATAGTAAAGCAATATGTGCTGATCTTCATTTGAAATAAATGCATTGATTTTCCATATTTCAGCCCAAAATCTATTTAATATACAACAGTATTTGGAGCTTGTGAGTGAGTTAAGATTATGAAGAGTTAAACTTTAGCTAGGAGTTAGAAGCAATTTGTACTGATTAAATGAAAAGATAAGTTGGCTAAGTATAGTGCTGTTCACTATTATGTACCTGTCTAAAACTTTGCTTATAGTAAATGAATCGTCATAAGGACAAAAGAAACTGATAGAATTATAACTAGCACCTAGATTGCATGATCAAATACAGGCAGGAGGTATGGACCGTCTCCAGGAGGCTTGCCGAGGCTTGCCCACAATAGAAGGTAGAAAGTTCATGGTGATGAAGAGATCACTGACTTCATCTTTCAGGACCACCGACTCAAATCAAGACCACCGACCCAAATCGAAGAAGGAATTGCGCACGCGCAAAGGACTAATAACCTCATTTTATTAAGAAGTGAGAAATGGGAGGTGATAGAAATATGTATATGATTAATATGTAACACTTTGTAAAATAAATAGAAGGCTAGTGTGAGGTGCTGGCACGTCTCTAGGAGGCGACTCCCGTGCCGCCCGCCAGCGTAATAAACATACCACTTTCTAACTTTAATTAGTTAGAGAGTTTTTGTCCGTGACTATTGTGATTTTATCGATTCATGAGTTGATTCGAGAATATGTCACAATATAACATTGCTGATTGTTCTAGAAGAACAAAAGAGCATATATGATAAATGAAGAGCAGTGCTGGTCCCAACAACTGCACTATTTTCTCTGACACGTAACTGGGAAAACTCTTACTGTTCGTCTCAGCTAGGGAGTGTTAGGATAAAGAATTTTACTAAGTGACCATGTGGCTTTTTGCTTTTTTACCCCTCTTTGGGTGTTCTCCAGAACTTGAGGCCTGCTGTTGTCTGCCTCTGGGTCAGTCAGGAGGTGCAAGGTGCCCAAGACCTAGGATGAGAGAGCCTCAGGAACACGCGACCTAAACCAGTGTCTCCAAATACAGTGTGACAGAAGTTTGGTTACAAATGCAGGAACACCCTCATAGCACTCAATTTTCCTGTGGAGGCTACATTGGCATAACTTTTACATTACTGTTTTCATGCAGGATTCTGAAAAGCATGAAGCTTTTGGTATCCCATGGTATACCGAAGTTTCTTTTGAAAACTGGGTTGGAGGTTGTTGCACTGGTGCTGTGGGTTTTGTACCAGGCGTCACAGGCTCAATTTGATCCTCTGAACTCTGCATTTCCCAAAACACTTGTTTTGCTAAGGTGATCCTCTCAAAACTGGACACCTTCACTGGTATTTCAAGCATGTGCATGTAGACAGTGACGTGGTGTTTTCTGTAGGGAGATTCGACTAAGTTGATACAGATACCACTTTTCTTGGCAGTCACTGTGTGCAGTCTCTCTCTTGGCTAGCTTCGTTTTCGTTACTGTCTGTTTATCTGTCCTTCAGGCAATGCCATGTGGGGACAGAACTAGTTGACTGGATGATGCAGCAAAGTCCTTGTGTCCATTTACGAACCCAGGCTGTTGGCATGTGGCAAGTACTGCTGGAAGAAGGTGTTCTTAACCATGGTAAGCTAATCTGTATCTTGACTAAAATATGGGCAGTGTGTGACATCAGTGCCTCTGTAGTTCTTTTCCGTGAAAAAGAAATGGATCATGAGCCCAAAAGAAATGCCACAGAGCAACCTGTTCATTCATAAGTGCAAGTGCAACACACAGGCAGTATTATTTGAATCTTGCTACCAGTATGCTTTTTTAACTTACGAGCATATTGCGTCATAAATGAACAATATATAATGATAACACTAATTATACTTAGGAGTACACTGGCTTGTGCTTATATTGTAAGAGGAGCTGGATAGCACTCAGGCCAAAACCAAGGGATGTGTTACCATACATAAAACTAACCTTCATCAAAGATTTGCAATATTTAGAAGTGAATGTGAGTATTTCTGTTTGGTCAGATCTATCATTTTGGAATGGTTTCCATTGGTTTTGGAGGAGTTCTCAAATTCAGCACACCAGATATTCCAGTGCAGAGATCTGAGATTTTATGTTAGCTTTCCAATTGCATTTCACATTGACTTTCAGTTTCCATTTGGCAGGATTTAGTTGGTAACAGGATATTACAGCCCTCAAAAGGGTTGGTTTCTAAAGCAGTATTCATATTTGAAGCTTTGCATGTACATTTTTATTAAATTCAGAAGAGCAGCTCTATTACAGTAAACTCCCATTTATCGTCTGTTGTGCTTCCCATATCCCAGGGAGAAATTTCCATACTGGGAAGACAGATAATTTCCACTGCTCCCTTACCCTGAGGGCTGTAGTTTTAGTTCCTGCCATATATTCCCCTGAACTCTTAGGGCAAGCTATTGCAAGCTGCATCAGAGTATCCAGCTCAACACGTCACTCTGACTTGCTTGGAAGACCGAGGGTTTGTCCTTTGCAATATCACAATGTTACTTTAGAGATCTTCCCTTGGTAGTCCTTCCATTAACTTACTCCGCCAGGACACAGGTCAATGAACTTGCCCCTGGGATTGTACCTTGATGATATACATTTCTGCTACATCACAAGGAGTTTAGTTGCTTTTGCTACCTTTTGTCAGCCTGTCTAAACATGTAGAGCAAAGTGTTCCTGCTAGAGAATAGCTCTTAGAAATTCGTGAGGTAACCATTTTCCCCAGTGTGATTTATTTGGTTAAATGAAATAGTTTGAAACCGTAGGAAAATAGAACTAATAAGAAAAAAACCCACATGTGCACACACACTTATGTGTGTATATATACACAGCCACAACACACTTATATGGAAGCCTTTTGGAAAGTACTTGTAGTACACAATTTAAAAGTGTATCCTTCAAATGAACTACATAACTTGGACATACATGAGAAACAGTTTCATGCTCTTACAGTTTCTCTGTAGCTTTCTTTCCCTTCTTAAATAATCTATCTGTGGCAAACATGATGTTACACAGATTTCTACAAGGTTTGCTTTGTTGAGGTGCGCTTAGTATTTGATGTGTTACGTTTTCAGTGGACCAGGAACACCACTTTCAAGACAAATACTTATTTTATCGATTTTTGGATGATGAATGTGAAGATGCCCCTTTGCCAACTGAGGAAGAGAAAAAGGAGTGTGATGAGGAGCTACAGGATACTATGCTGCTTCTCTCTCAGATTGGGCCAGATGCTCATATGAGGATGATTCTCAGGAAACCGTAAGCAGAATGATGAGTTAATATTATGGGTCTTTCTTGTGACATGGAAGCAAGAGAAACCTACATTTATTATCAGGTGCCCTTTGGCCAGTTACTTCAGTGGCAGTTTTTCCAACCTCTGAAGTTTTTACATCCTTGTTAAGTGATTTCCAGTCCTCATTAATGCTTTTAAGTTGAACTGTGTATTGAGAATACCCATCAAAGTTCGTGAATGCCATCATACTCACCTGGAGGGAAGCGCTGCATTATGCGTTTTTATTTCGTTGCTGAATCTCCCCTAAAGTAAGTTGCTAGTAATAGCAGGATCCTGCTCTGTTACAACTTTGTGTTTAAAAGTGTCATTCAATTAGCTACGCTGCTTTCGGTTATTTTGAGTAGAGTGGTAGGATGGCAGCACAGCGGGTACTTTCGGTTGTTAGTGGCAGCCATTAACTGGATTCAGCCTTGGTAGAACTTCACTGAATCAAGATAAGCTGGACTTGGCCTGTTGTAGTTTGTTAGCAAGGTGTGAAATGTGGCTGTGAGTTTATTTATCAATTCCGATTGTTATAGAATCAATATTTGGGGGGAAAAAAAAAGCCTTCTGTCCCTAGGCCACAGAGGATGTCTGCCTAACCTTTTGATAGCTACCAGATGACGTCCTCTCCTCGGCTGGCTAACCATCCTTTCAGCAATACACCCTGGTCACGCTGAAAACTGCTAAAGGCCTTTTTTACAGCCAGCCTTAGAGTGACTTCAAAATGACCAAACTCTGTTTGACCCTCCATTGAAGGCAAGCATTAAGCAGGTAGTGTTTAGTGGCCACTGCAGACATATTTTACTGCTAATTAAGTGCACTGAGAATAAAGAATTACTTAAGCTTTCTTTCACTGAAGATTTACTTGTAAGATTCCGTTCAAGACAGGCAAGTACACAGGGCTGGATCCTGCTACTTTGAGGCCACTGGCAAAGTTTATCTTTACTATGGGATAGGAGTGGGCCCTGTCTACAGTGTGAGAACATTTTTCATAGTAGAAGATTTTTGAATCACCTAACACAAGTGCTTGCTCCTGTTTTGTTTCCATCTGTATCCTTTCCCTTCTCCATTCTCATCCTCATGTTATGTTTAGATCATAAGCTCATTTCAACAGCACTTCCCCAAAAACTTGCTAAAAGCATTGAATTTCAAAAAGTGCCATCAGACACTTGTGCTTATAAAAACAGGCAACACTGCCATGCAGCAATAGTTTTCAAATATGCATTTTCTTTCTTCTGCTTATTATGGGTCTAGTCAACACAACCAAAGGAGCATTTGCTCTCTGTCACACAAAATACATGGACAAGGCAGACTGAAAGCTTGGTGTTTCCATATACCCTTAGGGTGTCATGGAATTGAGGTCTTGTTTCCTCGCAGACATGTCCTGTGCTTTTTCCACTGAGGAGCAAAAGTGAGCTTTTGCACCCCTGAGCAGACACCAGTCATTAGGAGGCTGAGCAATGTTATGTGAGCTATGACCCTGCTCCTCTGCGCTCTCTCCTTTGCCTCAGGCCAACTGAGCAGGTCGTCCCTTGGAGAATTTCCCCTTAGGTTATCCTGAGTTTTGGCTGCCTGCTACGTTTGCTTTCTGTCATGGCTTTCAGAACAGCAAGTGTAAGTTTACCCTGGCAGGATAAATGTTGATTATTATCTGGACTGCTTAGAGAGAGCTGAAAGGCTGGAAGGATGCTGTGGGAAACACTGCTCTTCTCTCTGTGTCATCACTTGCATAGTATTTGATAATAACTGAGAGAATACTACCTGAGAGAATACTAATAGGAGATTTTTCATGGAATATAGTGAAGAGAAGGAGGTTTTCTCAAGACTGATACTCATCCGACATCTTTCTCTATCCCTGAAAGTGCTTATTTTTGCAGCCCTTTGCTCATTGAAGCTTGTACTGCCGGGGACCATATTAATTACTGTTCTAGCATTCAGTTTACATACATAATGATTTTGTTAGTTGAAAATCCTCCCTGGGCTGAGCTGCAGCAAAGCTGTTAAAATCTCCATGAATCCTCAGAGCCCTGCTAGTTTTGACTAGACGCTGTTACAGCTGCCAAAAGTTCAAAGGAATTGTCAAAGCTTCAGAGATGCTGACTCTAGCTGACCTGAGCAGGACCCACAATTTTCAAACCAACACAGCTGCATTTTATAAAAGTAACCATTTCCAGAGAGGTTGCAGAACTCAGATAATTACCCTGAAAAAATAAGACAATATTCTTTGATGAGAAGATTACTTTGAGAATTTGATTGTATAATGAAGCTGTTGCTTTGAAAGGTACTTTCTATTGTTCAAAATCTGAAAATCTCTAACAAAAAGTGTCACTTGTTTTGACAGCCAACTTAAAAAATTCTCTGTTTATTACATTAACTGCAGCATTTTAACTGTCAAACTGTGAAAGAATGTTCTACAGTTTAAAAAACAGAATAGAGCTCAGGGAAATTTTTGGCAGGCTCTTGTTGCTATTGTGGTTTTTTTTTCCTTTGGAAACACATATACTGAATGTGAAAATAGCTTTTTGTGAAGTAGCGAACACAGCTCTCTGCTCCTTGTAACGGCTGGAGCACAGGTGCAGACCTTGCCCAAGTCCCTGGAAAAATTACTGTAGAATTAACACAGCTCCTCCTTAAGTGTTTCCACCCTTCCATATGAAAATAGTCCTGATGGTAAACCTTAATTGAATAGGATGCTGTAATACAAAGCTAGACACAATAATAACAGGAGCCTTTAAAGGAAGAGTTATATTCATCAGACAACAGTGTTTAGCTCAGATGATGTTACGGATTACATTCTTTTTTAATGCCCTAGCTAAAGTAAGTTAGCAGTATGACTGAAATAATAAATCTGTCTTATATAGTCTTGGTGACTTCACTTAGCACATTTTTTTCTCAGTAGAGAGCATTTGACACTTAATCACGATGTTATGGGGTCTCTGATCTTTTCCCTTGTTCTTATTATCTGAGAATTTTCCGGTTAGCTGTATAATAAAAATAATCAATGATATTGCTTGGACCTACATGGCTTAGCAGTGGCAAAGTACTATGTTGTTTTCAACATCCAAGTCACAGAGAAGCTCAGTGTCTCTGACCTTGGTAAATTCTCCAAACACTGAACAGTTTTTATTGATCACTTAATATCACCTGAGTTCTGTCCATTAATGTGTACCCTCGTTTCCTACCTATTCCATTTATTATCCGCTCTATAACCAGCTATTGCTGTTAGAATGTGTCCCCTGCAGAAACTAGGTCTTTACACAGCAGGATCCTGCAAATCAACATCAGTGGGTCACCACACAGGTTTTAAAGACACAGTGATGCCTAATATCTCTCCACGTGACATCTGGAGGAGCAGAAGTAGACTAGGTACAGATATCCACTACAGATTGTCAGTCCTTCCAATGTGCTAACGTAGGAAGCAAATGGACATGCTGAAAGAAGAGTGTATCCTTTTGTCTTACTGCATCAGATAGAGATCTGATGTAGTAAGACATCATCCTTTTGTGTTTTGATTTAATGTAGAAATTTGTTAATTTGTTACACTGTGTTTTCCAAGACATGCTGGTCTTGCAAGCATGTAATAAAATTAAAGTTGCCACTTCCCTATTATTTGTTAAAATCCTTACCTTTTGCTTTCTAGCTAGTACTGGCTTAGTTATGTGCTGTACTTAATTAAGGTGCCCCACATAAATCACTAGGATTGTCAGCCTTGTAATTTCAAGCCAGATTTAGATAGAGTATTTTGAGTCACTAGAGGGCATAGCAGTACCAAACCAATTTCTGTTTTTCCCTTAACAGTTTATTTGATTCTCTATGAGAAAAGAGTAATTTCATCCAAAATGGTTTTTTGTCTAAATTTGTCTTTAATCTGATAAATAATAAATGCATGTCGTTGGTAGAGGAAGAACAGAAGACAAACAAAGCTTGCTTAGCAGACATGTCACCTGGCCTTATGTTTTCTGTGACTTCTTCAGTACTTCTTTCATCCAAAAGAAGTCTCCATCAAGCTACTTTTGTAAAAAGATGCACTATAACTCCAGAGTGACGCAGCTGGGTACTCCCTGTGCCTCACACATGATATAGACAGACTGTTGAATTAGGAGGTGACTAGGCAGAAAACCTGTAGAGCACAGTATTTCTTCATACGGCTTTCCAAATCCTCTAGGTGCTAGTCTCCTGTAATACTGCTATTTTAAGAGGAAAACTGTCATTCAGAACTGTCATTCAGAAAGGTTCATTGTAATTTTTCTTTTAGGGCTGTCCAAAGATTCAGCTGTGCTATTAATTCTTTTGGCACCACACATTGCAGACAAGCAGGGTTTAGAGCTGGGCTCTTGTTGTAAAGGTGGAGCATGTAAACCTTCTTGTTTGGAATTCCTGCCCCCAGACTGGACTTCCTGTATCCCATTTCCTCACATCTTAAGTTTATCCTCTCCCTCTCCAAATTTATGTCTTTGTTGCTCTTTTCTTCTGTTCTTGGCCCATTGAATTAATTACTTGTAATCTGCTTTTCACGAATCTAAACCATATTGTTTGAAAGGACTTAGTCGTGTAAAAGTAGTTTTGAATAATGCTTTAAAGGGTTTTTTTGTTTTTCGTGTGTGTCCATATGTCACTTCGAAGTGCTGCCTGAAATTATATGACAGGAGAATTTGTCCTTTTAGAAAATAATGTTATATTAGATACTGTAACTGAAGAGAATATTGTGAGTGGGAAAAAGATTGGGGGTTACTTACAAGCTCCTACAACTCCTCCTGTGTGCTGTTCATTAGATCCTCCAAAGCATCTCTGACATGCTGCAGTCCCTACAGTATTTGTGTCCTTCTTCAGCAGCCAGAAAACTTTGTGTAGGTTACAGAAATGCAATTATTTCAGCCACAGTGCCAGCCTCCTTACTCCTTGTGCTAGAGAAGAATTATTCCTTCATCAGTGCATGCTTTTTGGTAATGGCAGCTTCTTGTATTTTCCAGAGAGAGAAGCTGAAACTACTGAGTGGTTCTTGTTTACCTTTGTGGGTAAACAGCAGCACTCAGCATTAACTGTAAAGCAGTCGTTCGCTGTCCTCCAAGATGCACTGCTGCATCTCCAATTTGTTCAGCAGAGATTCACACACTCCTTTACAAACCACTACTACTGCCTGTTTGCTACAACTAATTAGTGCTGCATGTGAAAAATAGTGCATGCCCCACACTCGGGAGTCCTTTTGAAAGGAACAAATCTTTATGTACCATTTCCGATTTATGTGACCATTTTATATGTATATAGAACACTTAATTTAATCAGAAAAGCTGCCTAATCAGGATCTCTCTAAGGTTGTTGCCATGGCTGCTGCTCAGTGTCATTCAGGTAGCATTCACAGAGCTTCCATCCTTTGTGTGTTTCAGTCCTCCAGCCAGAAACATCATTCAGTCCCTGTTTAGTGAGGATGTACCCTTCACTAGACAGTACTACAGCATTTTGTGTTGTTCTGTCCTTCTCTGAAGTATTTATTTTGGGCATTTATTGCATTTAGCTATCCCTTTTATCTTCTCTCTATAGCCCTGGCCAGAGAACTGTAGATGACTTAGAATTTATATATGAAGAACTCCTCCACATTAAGGCCTTATCTCATCTTTCTACCACAGTAAGTAATTTTAAAAGTTATAACTCATCACCAAAAGGGAGGCTTAGTTTTTACTTCTGGTGCTTTATTAAAGTTGGAGAGCCTGTAACCATTTTCATTTATACTTCTCATGCAAAGAATTTATTCCATCTGTGAGAATCATCCAAGCACTGTGCAGGTGTAGGTTGTCTGTTAGATATCAGATATAATTCTCTTCAAGTATTTTTGCACAGCCCCTGTCTGCCTCACTTGGTACAGGTGCCACTGCCTGGGTCCCTATCCATGTGTAAAGGAAGGTGCTGGTACTACTGAATTTTGCAGAATTGATTTCTGTAAGGAGTCTTGGCTTGAACCAGTTAGGAGGAGGAATTACACTGTGCAGTGCTTGCTGGTTGGAGTTTGGTCATTAAGTGAAAGCAAGCTCATCAGACACTTTATCCCTGAAGTGGTCAAGAACAGTGCAGAGAACCCAGAACAAATGGAATAGACAGGAGAATGTATCTTATGTCTCACCATCGTTGATACACTGTAGACAACTGAAACAAGCTAACTAGGACTTTACTAGGTAGCAATAAGATGTGGATGCTTTCAGAAAAAGGAAACCAGTCAGAAAGTAGATCCATATTTGACAATACCTTCTTTGGAATCTCTTGTTATTTTCAGTCATTCTCGGTTAACTTGGACAGATGCAGCTAATTATGAAGCTGCATTACAGAAAGATAGTACTCCATGCAAACATATAAAAACCTGAACAATGTTTTTCAAAAAAAAATAAGCATTCAGAGTTGGTATCTGAATTGCATGGATGTTGAGGAAACTTCCCAGTTCAACCATTTGTGAGACTCTGGTAGTCACAGTCCCAACACCAGAGACTGTCCCTGCTAGGACTGGAGCCCCTTCACAGTGGGCAGCTCCAGTGGCCTGGCAGGTCCTGCTGGACTCCTGCACATCCCACACTCACACAGCCAGACCAGATTTCCTTAGTGCTTCCACCCCAAGTTTCCCACAGCAGAGCCTCGTACGTCTTGCTCCATAAAGCAATTTATTCACAGTGTAGTAACACAGAAGCAGCTCGAGCTGGTGCCTCCGAGGAGGGACCCACAGTAAAGGAGCCCCTGGGCTCTTACCTCCTCACAGTCCCAGCACGTGCAAGTCTCGCTCTTCCCGTGTCCTCTGCTCCTGCTGTGTCTCCTAGTGTCCATTCACCTGGCTGGTGCCGCTTGTGCCGTTTGCTATGAAAAGGGTTGGCAGTAAATGGCCTCTTGTCTCTCTGGGCTCCCACAGAGAGCTCAATCTGCAGACAAACTGCAACTTGCAAATCAAGGTACCTACAGAGCTACCTGCACCACATGTATTCCTCAACACAGGAACAGCCATCCAAAATCCTTAAAAATCCCTGCAATGTAGAGAAAAAAGTATTTCAAGAAAGACTACTGTAAGGCCCAGAAATTACTCTTTAAAAGTTAAACAAAAGAAACTACCCAAGATAGATATCGAGAGGAAATGGAGAAAATTCTCGATATTGCAGACATAACCCAGAACAAAAAAAATTTGGAACACAAAATATTTTCAGCTCAGAAGAAAAGCAGACTTGAGGTCAGAATCCACAGCAAGTAGCATATGGAACAAGTATGGCAAATGATACAAACTGCAAAAAATACTTGGCATTTTGAAGTACAGATGATTCCGTGTTTTTAGTGAGAGTCTAGAAATGCCAGCTTATCACGTGCATCATGAACTAAAGCAGAAGACAGAAACCATGACTAGCTTGGAGGAAACCTTGAGAGGAACAAGAGACAGCATGGCTTCTATGAACCAGAAGATTAATTGTTGATCGACTTGAAAGGAAATTGAATGTTTAATTTATTTTAAGTAAGGCATAATTCCTAAAATAATAAGTTTTCTAGATATGCCACAAGCAGCAGAAAGTGAAATGGATAAAACTGAAGTCACATGGTGGTGAACTAATCCCTGCTAGAGAAGCCTGTGAAGTTAGTGTACGAATGAAAATTATATAATACAGTGTTAAAAACAAATCAGACTTTGGGCTTCATCAAGCAGATTCATTCACTGCAAAGGCCAGTGGCTGAATCAACTGAGAAGACATCTGAGGACATAAATGGATAGGAATGCTTTCTGCTATGTGCAGAACAGTGGTAATGGGGTTGTATTTCCTGTCCTTATGAAAGTGTCGTTGCCTTTGAGCAGAAGTTATAAAGGAGTTCGGTGAGCTAAGTGTTACAGAAGTCACGGGCCTGTGAGTGTGTTCACTGGTCTGTGTACTTAAAAAAACTTATTCAAACACCTCTATTTATCTTTCCTCTTCTCCAGGCTGCAAACAGAGAGTTTTTTCCCCTGACTGTCAGGAAAGAGTTCTAGGAGAGGTGGCTGATGGGGTACGTTTGTACTTGGTGCCTGAGCACCAAGGTTGGGTGGGTGCCTTTAAGTACAGCAGTGCCCAAATTTTTCCACCGATCACAGGAGATGGGTGGAAGCCATCAGATTGTCATCTGGATTATGTCCAGAATTTAGAGTTCCTTCCTAAGTCTTTCTTCGTGGCCTAAATTTTTTTTTTAATTTAAACAACCGAGACAGTGGTGTGAAAATACTACTAGTAAATACACGTTGGAGGCAGCTTTTGATCTGTGTTTAGCATGGTTAAGTTACATGGTAGTACCTCTGAAAAATGGCTTGTCACCAGCTGACATTCTCTGAATACATGAATCCCACTGCTTGGAAATTGGCCTCCAAGTCCTTGGAGACTTGTGGTTGTATGAATAGAGAAGTAAAGCATGCAGAAGAACTCAGTATCATATGAGATTCCCAGTGCTACTGCTATTTTGTGGCAGTAACACAGTGTTTACAGTGACAAAAAGTGGTTGTGAGCAGTGTCTCACTAGAGACAGCTGCCCACTCAGTCAGAGCTAATCACACCAGGGCAAAACAAACCCAGCGAGGAGCAGGCTGACACCGAGGGCAGTGTCACGTTCTCCAGTTCCTAGAAGAGATAGTGAGCTGGATGCTTTGCCTGGGAAGCTGTCAGGCAGAGAGGGGACTCAGCAGGTCCAGATGGCTGTGCATCACAGCCTGACACAGCAGAAGCAGACAGACTTACGCCAGTAAGGGGAAGGTACTGATTTCTCAGGAAAGAACAGGAATACTGCCATGGAATAAGTGACAATCACTAGCTATCTTCTGTAGCAGATTAAGTATTACCATTTGAAACTTTCTGTCTTGTTGTTTATGATCATTTCACATGTGTGTGTACAAAGAAAGATGTGGAGGCCCATATATTACAGATGCTCTTGTCTGAGCCGTTTGGAGCCAGGAAATGTAGCTCTGTAAAGCAAATCAATAGGAATTGGGAGATCAAGTGAAGCAGGCCAATGACTGATCAATGATGCAGAGGGAAGGAAAGTACAACTGCGCTATATTATGTGACCTCATCACCAGGAGGAATGAGATACATATAACAACTATAATTTCTCTCTCTATTTTAAGGTAAAACGAGAATTAGCAGGTGTCCTCATTTTTGAGTCGCATCCTAAAGCAGGAACAGTCTGTAAGTAAATGGAGTCCTGTCAGATCTTCTTTTTCACCTGTGCTGTGAACATTTGAATTCCTAATGTTTAAATGACAAGAGTAAAACTTGGGTGCGTTCTTTGAACTTGATTATCACTTAGTGTTTAAAACCTAGGGTAATAAGTGTTGTCTTGGCCTGTTGCCAAATGCAGGGACGGGACCAAAATTCATTCTGTATCCTTAGTTGAGTGTATGTATCACCTACAATTTGGGTGTGTTTGTATCTAGAATTTTTGGTTCAACTAATCTCTACTTTTTAATGTATTTTAATATAATTCTGTATTTAAAAAAAAATCTTCCTGCACAAAATAAAGGATTAAAATGGTAGATTACTCAGACATGTTAATATTGAGAAGTTCTAGCAAATTAATATTAAATTCACAGCCACTAGGGAACTAGGTTAGAACATGGTGCTACTGGTGGGATCTGATCTGTGTGCTAATTAGTAATTGATAACCTGACATCTATTGATAAAGTAGTTGTTGGAACTGTCATAGAAAAGAAAAGCAACTTTCACATCAGTGTAATAAAATAACTACTGTATGGGTATGAATTGTTTTTCTAAATTCTGAAGGCAATTGCTTTTAAAATCATAGTGTGCCCTTTTGTAAGGTAGATATTTATATGACTGTAGAGCTACCTTGAATTTTATTGGGTGCAGAATTTGGTCCATTTATATTTTGAATAACTATATTCTAACCATAAAATCTTTTCTCTCTCTCGTAGTATTTAATCAGGGAGAAGAAGGTACTTCTTGGTACATTATCCTAAAGGGATCAGTAAACGTAGTCATTTATGGAAAGGTATTTTTTTCAGAAGCTATTTTATGTGATTGTTATTATTGAAACTGTAAGAGTAAACTTTGAAGGAATACAGTTTAATTTAGAGCAAAATTGCTTTGTCTGACAAAACAAATAGAATGTAATTTTATTAAGAAATGATCCAGTGGTTTTACTGATTATACTTCCAGCTGATTGCTCTATAATTTTGGGATATATTACACAGTTTCTGAATATAATCCATCAGAGTTCCATCAGTATCTTTAGGACAAAGTTATTTGCTGGAATTTGGTGACTTGCCAGGCTTCTGTCATGTGGGGGTTTTGCCCCGGCCCTTTACCACCATGTTGTCATGAATTTGGGTGACTAACTGTTCTCATGCATGTCTGACAAAAGTATTGCTTTGTGAGTAGTGGTTCTCAGGTTGGATGAACCTCTTCCAAATTCATGCCAGCTCTTCATCGTAGTTAAGCCATAGACCAAAAAGCATCTTTATTAAATTTCCTGTTTATGAGAGAGATTTTTCAAGGCAAAAAAAGTAGATTTTGGTACACAGGAATCCCTTGAGCCTTTAAAAACCCTACTTCTCTATTGATTTCTCATTCAATGACTGAGAATCCTCCTTCTGAACACAAAGCATTTCACCAAAATGTAGCACAGGGGCCCTGGTGCTGAGTCTGTTCCTAAGTAACGCATATTTAGCCATGTTTTTTACATCACTGGCTGAGCCAGATCCTCTGTTGCTGTGAATTTGAGGAAACAGAGCACTGCTGATGTACAACAGCTGGAGATGTGTTCTATGTTATTTCTGCAAACTCAATTTTATTTTTTAGGGCTTCTATAAATAAAAAACAAAATAGTCGACAACTTTCTGTCTTCAGCAGGATGAGAAGAGTCCTTCAAGCTGAATGTAATTTCAGAGAACAAGCTGATTCTTTTCTGTTCTTGCCTCTCTTTAGTAATAGTAATAACCAGCTATCAAGTATTGTTTCCTAGTCATTATTTTGGCTGTTGATTTCCTGCCAAATAGATTTGTTTTGGTATTTGATTGTGAAGTCCAGTGTTTGTACAAGGACTTTCAATAGAATCCAGAGTAATGATGGGTTTCTGCATGTAAATGTTTTGCTCTGTGCAGGGTGTGGTATGTACTCTACATGAAGGAGATGATTTTGGCAAGTTAGCACTTGTGAATGATGCTCCCAGAGCAGCATCCATTGTTCTGCGGGAAGACAACTGCCACTTCTTGAGAGTAGATAAGGAGGACTTCAACAGGATCCTAAGGGTAAGAGTGCCCTCACAGTGTGATATCAGAACCTCCAAGTTTTTCTAGAGGCTGTCTTATTTCTATAAATATATTGATATTAATAACCTCATTTGTAGTATCCCTAATTGTGGAACAGAAATGTGACAGTCTAGAAGGTCAAGTAAAGAATATGTTCATCACCTTTTCTCTCTCTATTCCTAGCTCAGACATGAAAATGTGACCAAATGGTATCTTTTATCTCTCACATTCTATGATGTAGCATTTGCCCTGCTCAGTTTTTCCTAATGCTGCCCAGGATTCCGGGTGATATTCTGTCCAAATAAAGAAAAAACCAAGATTGCCCCTTCTCCCACATAGGTCAGTGCCAGGTACCTTAAACTCAAGGAGTTTCAAGGCAGAATCAAGTGGCAAATGGAGTAAGTTACAATGTCTTTATCAGAGAACTCTAGAAAGATATTCTCAGACTAATTTTACAGTTACCGACTTCAGGGTAAATGTGATTTACCAACTGTAATTCTGTAAATTCAGGCTATTTTGTGGTCATTCATAGTAGAGAAAGTCAAAACTAGTATCATCCTGTATTTGAACCTATATATGCCCAGTATTGCAGCAGTAAAACCAGTCCAGAAAGGGTACTCCACTAGAAAAATTACTTGTGGTTACTGTACAAAAGGGAATGAGGATCCCTTTGGGAGTAAGGTTGCGTTGGCTGTGGAGACTTACAGCTGATTAAGCTTTGGTCGATACTTCAAAGAAGATCCAAGTCCATGGTCTTACTAATTTTTACCTGCGTTTTTTGAATGCACATTATACTTAATTTTTTTTTCTTTTTCTTCTATGAGCTGGTAGTAGAAAATGAACAGTTTACTGAGCTAAGATTTCCTATTCTTTAATGCTATTTTTTAAAATTTTATTTTATTTTATTTTAGCGAAAAGTCAGATTGTAGAAAATAATGTTTGTATATAAGTGGGTATAGAGATTACATTACATATGGGAAGTTGTGGAGAGACTGATTTTCAGCAAACTTTTTTTAAAATTTTACATCTCCATAAAATGGAGATTTTTAACATAGTTCTTGCTCTAGTCTCTCCCACAGTTCTCTGCTTCTTGCCTCGGTTCCAGTGCTTCCTTCTTGAATCTGCCTGTGAGGAAAACAGAATGAAGACAGATAATACTGGGGGAAAGAACCACCACCAGTCTTTTGTGTTTGAAAGTCATGCAGTTTGTTAGAGAAACTAATCAGCAAAATCAGGTGCAGTCATGTTATTAAAAGTAACTTGTCTTGCAGGACGTGGAAGCAAATACAGTAAGACTCAAGGAACACGACCAAGATGTCTTGGTGTTGGAGAAGATCCCAGCAGGAAACAGAATTTCTAATCAAGGAAATTCACAGCCGCAGCACAAGTATGTTTTCATTCAGTGGTGCAAATGTCAGACAATTATTAACCTTTTAAAATGGAACTATTATCCAAACAATAGCATATTCCCTTTTGGTGGAAGACTGCAGTGCATATAAATTTTTCTTTTTTTAGTCATCAGCACATGCCCCATACTCAATAATATATCCATTTCTAGCAGCACACCAGCTCTATGTCTTTACACAATAATTCCCTAAAGATCTCAGTGTAAATACTTAGCTCAAGTAACAGCTTCCAAATAGACTAAGCATGGAGATTGATGACAACCTATTAATCTGAGTTACTGTGTAAAAGACATGAGGAAAATACATTGTTTTATTGTTAAGTACAGATATTTTTATTTTGTATTTTGAGCTCTAGATGCTAATAAGAGTTTGCTATGCACAATTTATATACAAAAGATCTCATGCAATGAAAGTTGCAGAGCTTATCTTATAGAATAGCTTTGCACTGTAATAACAATATTAACTATATTTTCCTTTCTTATTGAAAGGGAAAGAGTACAATTCTGTTTGGATGCTACTGTGATAAGAGTAGAGTTAGGCTATTATCATTGCAAACATCGGTAAAGCCCCTAAAGACTTCATAAATGTGTTATTTGCAAATGGATGCACAATTTTCTTCAGAAGCATTCAAACAATTTCAACAAGTTTTGAATCCTTTACCCTGAACCTCACTTTCTCTCAAAAAACACCCAATTTATTGTGCAATATTTTGGGTACAGTTTTTATCTCATCTGGGATTTCATATAGTTGTTTTATCTGCATAACAAAATGCAAAGATTTATAAAGATCTGTGAAGATTGAATAAACCATTCCTTGCATTTTATATACACATTTCACATTTTTCAGAAACTGCTATTTCATCTTTCACTTGACCTATTAAAACATCTATAAAAACAATCTATGCTACCAGGAAAACGTGTACTCTTACACAGGTTTTTCTTTGTCTAAATGGAGGGAACTTGACTGTAGCCAGTGGATTTGCATCAGCAACTGCAATGCACAGCAACTTGGTCATAGATTTAAATCCATTTTCTTGGTCTGAGACATTTTCATGCTTCCAAAAGTGAAAGTTTCATTTGAACGTTTTGAAACACTGCTTTCCTTGCAAACTCTTTGCACCAGCATTACTTGTATTATTTAACATTGTCTTTTTCAGAATTTTATAAAAATAGCCAGAGATATATATGGTAAATGGTTAAGTTAGGCTGTGTTTTAGGTCTTAAATTCCAGGAATTTTTTTCAGGTAAAGCTCAGAATTTTATTTCTGTAAGTATTTTACTCATTTGGTCAGGTTTTGGGTACTATAAATGTGCCAACAAGGAAGCTTTTGCTGATAACAATGACAAATAGACATAAGTTACCCAAAACAGGAAGTTACCTTGAAGGTTCACTGCTTTTCACCCATAGGATTACTTTGTTAATACTGTGTTGGCAGTGTCTTTATGTTAAAAGCTTCAAAGCGAGTTCACTGGCTTTGAGGACAATGTTTCTTTTCTTAGTAAATAGAGTAGGTGGCTACATTTATGTTTGAGAGTCCAAACCAAACTTACCTATCTTTCTTGATTTCCAGAATGTGTTACTGGAATGTGTTAGTTGAGTGCTCAGTACTTTTGAAAATGACTGCCTAAAAGAGAAGCTTAACAGGCACCTCTTCTCAGGAAGAAACTAATTTTCTCATATTTGCCTTAGGGAAAACTTCACTTTGGGAGCAGATCCTCTCAGTTACAGTTTGGATTCCACTGCCTCCTCTACAGAGGAGACAGAGCTCCTACACAGCTCCCCAAGCTGTGCTTTCAAACAGTGACAGTTTCGCTTCGGAGGACTGGTTCTGAAGTTATCACTCCCAAGATCTAACTCTTTATGGGTGATCACACTCATGCAGCATGAATTCAGCAGCCCTGCAAGTCACTTCACTGTTCATTTTAACTTTCATATTCAGAGCACAGCAACCTGTGATTTCTCTGCTTCACTCACTTAGATACTTGGTTAGTATCACTGTGAGAATGTGCACTGGCTTAACAAGTGTTTGTGTTCTTGGGACATCAATACAGTTCTTCCAAAGGGGTTGGCAGGTAAAAGAACTGTGACGGTCAGTGCTCAAAGTGAGGAGGAGCTCCCAGGAGCTCAGCTCCACCACTTATTTCTCAGCAGGAGCAGAGTATCTTCACTTCTCAGGGTTTTTTCTTTCTTTTTTTTTTCTTTCTTTTTTTAAAGTTTCGTACTTTATCAGTTGAATTCCAAAAAAAAAAAAAAAAAAAAAAAAAAAAAAAAAAAAAAA
>VZTE01004150.1:1847252-1895457 GCA_013397775.1 Eulacestoma nigropectus
AACACAAAAAAAAAAAAAAAAAAAAAAAAGAAGAAAAAGATGCAAAGATTGAAAGAATGGAGGGAAATATAAAAAAATCTGATCTGCAAGAAAAGAGAAAAAAAAAGATGAGAGGACAAGTTTTCCAATATCATATGATATTCTGCTGATACTTAAAATCTTGCCAGTGTTTTTTGCATGAAGCTGAAAAACCTGGCTGTTCCACTGGTTCTTTCACCTCACTAAATTAACTCCAGGAAATGGTACAATCCCCAGTTTATTGACTTGAAACACTTACTTACTTCAGCTATGCAAGGCATTGCACAAATTTGAAGATGCAGTGTGCTAATTCATTATCGGCCCCCACCTTCTCAAACCAACCCCTTTCAGTGATGCTGAAGGAAATTGTTTCCTTGCTCAGACACTGATACACACCAGTTCTTATTTTGAGCTCATAGTAAGCCTCTTAAGACCCTTTAATGACTGCAAGTTGCTATTGTTACTGAGATGTTTATTCTCAGTGGAGGAGCATTTCTGCTTGTACTTCCCCAAGTTTGGACCAGTGCAGCTCTGCTGATTGTGGTGTGACTGTGATGGTGTTATACTGAAGTACTTGTGTGAGGAGGGGGCTGTCTTATCCCTGGGCAGAGAGGAGAATGTTACTGCTCTTAGGTTTACAGGGGGAAGCCAGCAAAGATGTAAGTGGTTTTGTCTTAAGCACACAGATATTCTGGTCAGAGCAGGTGTTTGTACTCTGGCACACAGCAGCACAGCAGTCCTGATCTTCTTGCTGGTACACAATTATTTCTTGATTAGCTCTTTTGGCTATGAGATGCTAACTGCTTCTTTCCCTCCCTCAGGTATATTGTGATGTCAGGAACCCCAGAGAAAATTTTAGAGCACTTTCTAGAAACTATGCGCCTTGAAGCAACTTTAAATGAAGCAACAGGTATCTACATGGCAGAAGCTGTTTTGTTATTACCCCATAAGATGGACTTGCTGGGGTAACACTGCACTTGATGCTTTGAAAAGCACCTAGTGGTAGTTTTTCCCAGAACAAGAACTATCTACTGCTCTGAAACAACCCCAAGAGAACAAAGAAAATCCAGAATTAAAAACAGCAATCCATTCCTCCAAGCCTGCTCTATTGTATTTGTACTTCCAGGTCATAGTAGAACAGCAAAATCCTCCGAGGTGCCAGACCACCAGTTATGACTTCAATTAGGCACAACTATAATGCCTGGACAGAGTACCCCATTAGTAATGGCACTTCTTGTTCTGGAGGTCATTTTAATACTGTGAAATAGCTTGGTATCTCCAGACGTTACATTGTGCTAGTATAAGTATTCTCGAATTTTCATATCACATTTGAATTACCACCATTTAAATTTCCTATTTGTGATACTTTCCCATGTGCAGGGAAAGAATTGTTACTCAAAGGAGAAGAACTCAGCACACCATGGGCCAAGTCCCAAGGATGCAGGTTGCATGTAATAGGCTGCTTTTCCTTAGTGTAAAAGAGAACAGAGAATTTACATCTAGGGATATAGGTATTTGCTGACTTATTTTTAGTAAGTATTTTAGTTTTCAAAAGGAGTCAGACACAAAAAATCTCGTATTCTGATAAAGTAGACATATATTAAACTATGTAATATTGCTTTTACAAGTTCTTTTTGCATTGCAGATGTCTAATAAGTACATATTCAAAGGTGTTCTTAAATCCAGTTAATCTGTTGTTGACCTCGTAGTAAGAGGAGAGACCTGTATAGTGGTCCATAAATGGTAGAATAATTGAAAAATTACCAAAATCCTTTTAAGGTGTATGTTTTCACTAGTTTAAAGCCAAAAAAAAAGGGGATCCTTTTCATAGATACCTGTTTACTAGGGTTGCAAACAGAATATTGTTCTTCAGGCTTGCAGCTATATAATCACAAGTTTGCCATTCGCAGTATGCGTGTATTATATATTTTTCAAAAATAAGTAATTTTGAAAATATTTTAGAACTTTTTGCCAAAACATCTATTGACAATATTGTACCTATATCCCAATACAATACAATGTGTCACAATTCATACGGTTATTTTTAGGATATAGGATTACAGAATGCTGGAAAACTGAATTTTTTGTTGATACATTCCTTTAATTTAGGAGTATTTAAAAAACAGTTTGCTCTGGGTATTACATTAAAAAAAAGTGCCACCCGTCCAGAGGTGAGTTTTGTCAACTTAGAGATAGTTTCATATAGGAATTATACAAGTAGAAGCAATGATGTAATATTATATTGCACAGTTATCTTCATATGTCTTCTGCCATCCCTTACAATGTTTGTAAATGTTTCTGTTATCTCAAAAGTTGCACTGTAGAAATTATACCCTGGGGTATTGTGTTCACTGTTTCTCAGTGATTCCATATAAGCCTGCCAAAATCATTCTGGCCTCTGCAGCCAGGCTTTATAAATCCTTCTCGTTGGCAGAAATAGAAAGATGAGGCAAACTGGGATTTACACCAGAACTACCACAGGTCATTTTAACAGAAAAAATAGCTTGCTGGGTTTTGCCGCAGAAAATGTCAGTCATATTGTTCATATATGTTTTAATATAAATGTAGCAGCTGTGATACTTTTGTATCAAAATAAACCCAGAAATTTGACTGTCCATTGACGTCTTTTAGGCATTCTACTATAACTAGGAAATCAGCAAAGAATGGAATTATTTGCCTTCTCCTCTGTAGGATATACTAAATGTGCTGCCTGGTATTGTAACTCCTAAAGCCAAATGTTGCAGCTCTTTTTAGGTACCC
The DNA here is from genome assembly GCA_013397775.1 of Eulacestoma nigropectus. Taxonomy (NCBI): domain Eukaryota; kingdom Metazoa; phylum Chordata; class Aves; order Passeriformes; genus Eulacestoma; species Eulacestoma nigropectus. The sequence continues at coordinate 1,850,031 of VZTE01004150.1, forward strand.
AAGTGTGAAAGGCCTAATTCTTCCTCTGTGTAGAATTCCACCCTTTAAAATATATCCAAATATTTCACTTTAGCACAGAAGTGGGGCTTTTTGCTTTGCCAGATTTCTCTTTAACACTGGCAAATGCCTGTTAATGTAAGTTTAATAAAATTCATGCAGACAAGACTAAAAGCTTAATATTTTAGCTCTTATTTGTTCATTACCCTTTTTTGTACCTTATGCCTACAAAGAAAGTGCAAAAAGACCACTTTATTATCTGCAGAGGGCTAATAAGATATTTCAGGTGAAAGAAAACTCATCCTTGAGATCCCCAAGCTGTTAGCAGCAGCTTAATTGACTGTTTTCTTTCTTCTCTATTCACAGATTCTGTTTTAAATGATTTCATTATGATGCACTGTGTTTTTATGCCAAATAGTCAGCTCTGCCCAGCCTTGATGGCACAATATCCTTTTGTAAGAGAAAAGTCTCTTAAGCCACTATACCTGTCAGTGACAAATCTGAAGCTTCCCTCTCTCAAGAAGTACCTCACATTCCATGGAGGCTGTGCCTTGTGAGTAGATTCTCAGTGTCTGACTAGCAGCTGTCCATAGCTCAGAACTCTTCAGATGGATAGTGTATAAGCCATGATGAGATACAGTACAGACCATGAAAACTATCTTTCCTGTGCTGGTTACTGTTCCAAGGGAAATAAATGTACTGTCCCTCCACCAGATAAGTGAAATTCCTTAAAAGTTTGGGTTACCCTTCCTGTATTCTTCCTGTATTTCTTGAGTTTTGCTGAACTACATGCATCTGTGTTTTAACCAGAATAGTTATGTCTTGGTGATTTCAATGTCTTGGTGATTTCAATGTCTTGGTGATTTCAATGGTCCACTTTTGAGGCTGCAAGCTGCCTCAAACAAAAGGCTGCCTGAACCTGTAGACTAATGGGTAAGTAGTTCCTAGCTGCTGTCTTAATAGTTACGAAAAAATAGTGATAATCTGTAATAATGGCCTATAGCAAATGCCAAAAACTGCAAGAAACTTCAATTGGATGTGAATATTAAGAGATGAAATCTTAATAGTGGAGAGCATTGAGAGCTGGGCGTGATTCTCATACTCTGCATGTTTTACAGGAGTCTGTGAAATGTCTGTCTGTCAATTACTGGCAGGTTATTTAGTTTCGGGAGCTGTGGGACACAGTGTTTTCCTTGTGCACAGTGACTTGAAACTGTCAAGTGACTGGGAACATTAAATAAACGTATAATGTTTTCTGTTGTATAGAATTCTGACAGGTGTGTAATAACTTCAGTTCCCTATTTATTTGTTTAGAATCAAAATGGTGTGAAAGTGCTTTCCTTCAAGCTCAGTGGGGCGAGTGACATCTGGGAAAGCTCACCTCCTGAAACTACAAAATAGAGCCTCGTGTCCTTGTCTGGCAGGCTTGAGAATCCATCTGTGTTACTCCTAGCAAGGAGAGTAATTGTTTTGAAAACCTTTGGACCCATGAAACTGGTCTGTAGAAGATTGTTCGCACACCTGAAACAAACACATTTTCCGAAATCACATTCTTTTGGATATCAAAAGTACTATGAAGTGCTGTTGCTGACAGCCTTGAGAGGGGAAGAAAGGGCAGCACTTTTAATGTTTGGGTTTTTTTGTCCTGATTTATTTAGCTCCTATTATTCAGTCAGCCCATTTGAGATTCAGGCTTCTCTATTCTCAATTATAGTTGAATACCTCTGATATCCAGTAACTGGGAAAATCGGACCCATAAGCAAAATGTACCTCATTGTTTATAGGGGAAAAGCTTTTCTGATAATCAAAATAAGGATAATCACACTTAAGGATAAATATTCACTTGTGATGAAATCTGTTCTGGAGAGGATGCTAAGACCATGGTCTTAAGTGGGTCATGGCAAGCATCATGCTAATTCTTTTCAGAGAGGAGCTGGAAGTAACTGGTGTCCTACTGCTTTAATGTTAGCTTTTCCTGGAGGTGAATTATTATTTATTTGGTCCATTCTGAATATGGAAAAGCTAACTGTGCTTTGTTGATTGTACCATTGAAATTTATTGTTAGAGTTGAAAGGTTCCTAACAAAGCTCATCTTTTTGGAGCAAAATCACTCCACAAAAGTGTTCTCCAGTGCTGTGAGACTAAGGAGAGATTAGTTATGCTCAATGAGGAAATTAAAACAGAAAAAGAAAAAGAAGAAGGGGGATTCAGTCAGCAACTTTTTGCTTCAGCTCCCAATTTTGAATCAAAGCAAGTCTATTTTCTTGCACCCACTTAGGATACTATTTTACCTGGCAGCATGCGAGTATGAGTAGAGCTAGACCACTGAAGTGCTTTCAAGCATAGTACAGGGTATAAATTATTTGGGTTTTCGCTTCTTTTGTAGCAGTCATTCATAACTTATTTTAATCCTGAAAGGAATGGACAGGTACACCATTTTGTCTAAGTCACATCATTACTTGCTGTGGATTCCAAGCTTATGCTGTGCTGTCCTTTGGCACACCAAGTCTTTCTCAGTCATTAAAGTATATGGATTCTGTGATATTAAAAAATCACAGACTTCTGTTTTATAGGGAAGCAAAGGATATGCTCCCCTGTCCTGGATCAGGATACAAGTCCTGTGTGTTGCACCAAGGCCCATTTCCCTCTTCTTCACAGAATGGAAATGGACAAATTCTCAGAGCTACAGCTTGTCAGAGGGAGGCAGGACAAGGCCCAAAAGAAAACCTGAAATAGAGCAGCAACTCCAAAAGTGCGCTTGGGTTAGTGCAAGTGTGTGAGCATGTGTGCAGGAGTGCATCTTTAAAGGATGACTGTCTAAATACTTACAAAGTATGAACTCCTCCTTTTGCTTTTTGTAGATGATAGTTCTTTAGCATGTTCCTCTGTGTTTTTCTAACCTCCTTTACCATTGTGCCAGCAAAAAAGTTTGTATTCTATTGTAGCAATGATCTCGCACAGCTCCTGATATAGCTGAGTGTTCCTATGCAGGGAAGAACCGACTTCAGAATTGCTTCCATTTCTTAGCGTATGCTAGAGAAAATTAGAAATATATGTATATATTGAGCTCTAACCATATTGGCATTGATAAATATTTTGCGATTATCTGATACTTGTTGCAAGTATACATCATAGTTTATTTCTGATTGCAGTCTGTAGTGAAGCTGCATCCTGAAGATCACATAGAAGTGTGAGAACCCTTCATTGACCTTCCCTCTGATAACGTTAATAAAAGAGAAATCAATATAAATGAGCAGTAAAAATACAGAAAAATTACCAGTGCCTGTGGTGAGTCAGTTAATAAGAAAGTAAAAATACATTAAATAATTATAGTGTTTTAAAGGTAAATATGGCATGAGAAAAATGACTCAGTAGAATATTAAACTTGCTCCCCAAGACATTAGAGCACATAACTTACAATGAATTATTTACTTCTTATGACCTTCTGACTTACTTTCTTCCTCAATTGTACTGTCATGTTCAGTTCTCTACTCATTTTAAACCTTTCCAAATGAAAATGCAGATTTCTGAAAGTTTGTCAGTCAAATGAGCACCCCAGTAACTGGTGGAATTTCAAATCTCTGCAGGGGCTTTGGGCAGCAGGATCATTTCAAAGTGTGATTTGATAGGTACTTTTCCCCATTGCATTTTATTAATAGTATTCTTAGAGAAATTCTTCTAAATGAGAAGCTTAAAATAAATGTCTTATATAATTTATATCCCTCATTAATATTTTTATTTTCTAATTAGTATTTTCAAATATTTTGTTAGAGCAACTGAAAGTGCATCTTGAAAGGATGCAAGGATGCTGGACTTGGCCATGAGTGAGTGTCAGTACTTTAATGTTACATGTTACTATGTAATTTGGAATAGTATGACTCATTACAATCCAGAATCAGAATTCTGGTAACTGGGAAGCAAAGTTGAAGATGTAACTGCACTCATTATGTGCATACTTCCCATTCAGCTATCAGTTTATTGGTAAGAGTTTAAATATATATTGTTAACCTTTTTTTCAGTGAGAAGTAGACACACAAATTGTCATATCCTGTTTTTTCTGGGGATACTTCATTTTCACACAGGTTAAAGATTCAAATTATCTCAATTTATTGCCCATTGTGCCTTTATTTCTTTTCTTGTTTTTTTCTTTCACTAAATGTTATTTTTGGCCTTTTAGCTATTTGTCTATTTTTGTAATGTTGACATTTTGTCTTTAAAAAGGTCAGTGAAATGTTTTCCATTTTTTCTTATTGTTTGACACAAAATAACTTTCATAAAGGATTGTGTCCTAAATACACTTTATTTGACATAGTGGAAATGTCTGATTTCCTCATGACAATGAAGCTATTACAAAATTTATTTTACCCTGTGATTTTATAGTCAGTTTAGGCTGTAAATGTCAAAGTCCCCCTCCCATTATGGGACTGAGGCTCATCTTGAGTTACAATGACTTGTGAAAACAAAAGGAGTAGCACTGGTGGTTCATTCTGGTAGACTTCCTCACAAATGGAAAATTTGAATTGTTAAACACAAAGTGACATTTTTCTTTTTCTTCAACTGTTTCCAAAGAGGAACAAGGAGAAATATTCTTCTTCAGTCTCTGTGGTTAATCCTCTTTGTTGTTCCAAGTGTCATTTCTGTTCTGTTCCCCTACAGCAAGCATCTCTGTGGTGGAACTGTGATCGTTCCTATGCTCTTCAGAAAATTCACTGCCTTTTTACTTTTTAGTATGAACATGAAAAGTTTGCAAATTGTTACGCTAGTATATGTCAGAATTTAGAAATATCTATTGGAAAGTTATGTTTGAGCACCTTTGAGAGTGGTTTGTTGGAAGTCAGTTGTTTGTGAATTCATACTGGGTTTGATATTTTCAATCACTGAATGTTTTCCTTGACACTGTGGCACCTATCATGCCCAGCCTTCTCAGGGTACAGAGCAGGAGAAAATGGATTATGCCCTCAACAACAAAAGGCGAGTCATTCGACTGGTTCTGCAGTGGGCCGCTTTATATGGAGATTTACTGCAAGAAGATGAAGCAGCAATGGCCTTTTTGGAGGTATAAAGGAATCATTGTATCACTGTACTGAAAAGTAACTGCCAGGCAAGATAAGCTGAAAGCCTGTTCCCAGTCTGTAGAATTCTGTCACAAACTGAAGTGAGATAGGTAATTTCAAAGTAGAAAGTTGTAACTCTGTTTTCTCAGGTTTGGCTGCACACAGTAAAGGCACCACAACATTGCCAGCCTCTGGACCTTTGAAAATAGTGTTGCAGATTTCTTTCAAAGCACTGCATGGGTAGATTGCGTTATAGCAGTAGCTGAATTTGCTTTTTCTAGTATTTTCTTAGTTCAAGGACTCTACATGTTGAACTGGACAGCTGTTTATGCCTGTCTGAGGTGTGCCAGGAAGGAGCTGGAGGGTAGCCACTCTACAGAAACAAAAGTCCTTTCCATTTGAATGAAAGCTGTACTGCAGCTATTGGAACTTAAGATCTTTGTCTTCAGAAGCCTTGTAATCTTTGTGGTAGCTGCCATATCCTTGGATTTCTAAGACAAGATGCACTGCCAGTGTCATGTTAAATGATCATGCCATTCTTATGATGTATTGTGTTTATGCAACAGAATCCCATGTTACTGGCTGAATGAAAGTTAGTGTCCCAAAGAGCTTAAAACTGAATCTAAGATTTAGCAGAGGGCAGTAAAGGGGGGCTTTAAAAATGGTAGACACCCCATAAGCCCACATGGGGAAGCTTTTCAAGCTTTGGAGATGACATAGTCTTTCATTAGTCCAGAAGTTAAAGAACAATCACTAGTTGCAAGCACATAGATCCTTCTTTAGGATGATTTTATGTAGATATATCAGGAAGAGGTTTGAGTAGGGTTTAAAGGCGGGTGATACTGTAGCAGATTAGAGCAGCTGAGAATCAATGACTCAGGGGCAATTGAAGCACTAAAGACTACAACAGCAATGAATAAAAAAACCTATCATCCTAGATTATTTGTGGATTTTATAGTCTTTATCCTTGACAGTCTGAAAATGCAGGTTTTACACAGGCAGTCAGTGGTTACAGAGTGAGCTAAGGAGCCTCATCAGGCTCATCAGGCTTCAGTTATAAAGGTATAACTCTTTAAGTCAGCTGGAGATAAACAAGTAGAAGTAATAGAGGGTTGGACCCAGCATGTGTTCCTCTAGGCAGATTATCATTCTTTATAATCATTAAGCTATCAGATGTCATCTCATAATCCCCTCTCCTGAGTACTGCTCATTTACCCCTATAGTTATTTAAAGAGTATTCTGTATCATTTACAGGAATTTTATGTATCTGTATCAGATGATACTAGAATGATTGCAGCACTAAAGGAGCAACTTCCAGAGCTAGAGAAAATTGTAAAGCAAATGTAAGCACAGTTTTTGCTTCTTTCCTCTCCCTGCCCTTTTTCTCAGTAAATTGATGAAGAAAATGTATTGGTTATATCTATTAAAAAGCCATTCTGTGAATGACACTCAGTTATATGAAACTGAAAGTTTGCGTGCAGGCTTATTTGAATTAATGTCTGTGGCCCTCTTTTCCACATCATTCTTGAGAACACCATACCCTCACTGAGAGGCTTACAGAAGCTTATTTCATGCTTACATGAACTTTGTATAATACTTTTTCTGCCTTGGCCATAGATTAACTGTGGTATTATCTAGTCTTTTCATATATAAATATGATTATATCGATATGCTAGTTTGACAAGTGGTCCATGTTCTATAGATGATTTTGTACACAAAATCTTCCAGGTAATATTTAATTATATATTCTATGCTTTACCTTTTTATAGTTCTGAAGAACCTAAAGCATCACAAAAGAAGGTAAGAAAATTTATTTGTCCATTTTCTGAAGTAAAATCTTAAGCACAGCAAATTCATAAGCATCTTCTCTTTAGTAGTCATGGATATATTAAAAAACCACAGTGAGAGATAGCTTTTAACATTGTCAAATTTTGCATTGCTACTCTTTTTCCTGCCATTGATAAGAGATCTATTGTAGTTCATGTGTACCTCATAATGTTTCTTATTGCATTAATGTGAATCTCACTGATTTATTTTCAGCACAAAGTTCTTCTGCAGCTGTTCAACACAAGTGATGACAGAGCACAGAAACGTCAGCCTATCAGGGGTAGCGATGAAGGTAAGTTCCTTCTCTGCAAAGTTTTCTTGAGCCACTGACATCTGCATAAATTTGTCTGTCTCAAAAAATGGTCTAAAAATAAATGAATGTACCTACCTAGAATTTTGAAGCCTAGCCTGAAGCAAAATCTCTTTGCTTTTGCTAGCCCAGTATTCTCCATCATTGATTTGAGGTGCTCCTGGTCTTTTTCCTTAGTTACTTGTGCTATCAAACACTGCTTTCTCAGAGGAAGACGTAAAAATCTTTAAAATAAGGAATGAACAAAACAGGGAAGAACCAATAAAACAGTGTACTGGACGTAATGGCAGTGCCATAAAGAGTGGGAGCTGAAGGTCATGTTTGAGCCTCTGTCTCCCCTATGTGTTTTGAGCTAACATGTACAGCTGTTCCTTTGCAAGGTGGGAGTGGAGCAGATAATCATGCCATGGATCATCGATCTAGAATCCAAGAATCTAGGCATACAGCCTGAAAACCAGAATCTGCTGGTTTGCCCTATTGCTGTTGTTTGATTCTCTGAAGAGATTAAGGTAAAATTTACAGCAGCATTATCAGAATGTCATTTTCAGATTACTGATAAGGTACTCTTAATGGTTGTTTTGTGGAACTTCATCACCTAAAACAGCTGCTTCTTCAACATGTTTGATATTAAAGGACAGCTCTTGCCAATGAACAACAGTAAAAACAAGGCAACAAAATGCAAGCTCATGTAGCTGAGAAAGCTGGTGGCATAAATCAGACCAACAGAAGAGCCATGTCAAAAGCTGGAACTAACTGCATATGAACAGCAGACATTCTGCCAGGCATGCAACTTCTGTTACCCATAGCAGTGTTTCTTCTAGGCCTACAAAGAGGGAAACAGTTCCCGCTGCTAGGGAAATACTACCTCTTGTGTCTGTCTGGACAGGCAGTAAGAGCTCCTTTGATATGGCTGCACCTTTCTCATTCATAGGACAGACTGCTCACTGAACACTGAAAATCCAAAATCCAAAACTCTGGGAAATCAGAGATTTCTATACTGGAAATTGTAGAGCATCTGAGGAATGGGGAGCTAGGTAGAGATTTATTGTTGCTTTGTTTCATTTGTGAGGAGTGGTTACTCACCACTTTCACTGAAGTGAAAGTAATGTGTATAGTAAATCTGTGATTTTTACTTGTGGAATAAACCATGCGATGTTTGTTTCTTTAGTTCTGTTTAAGGTGTACTGCATAGACCAAACCTACACCACCATCCGGGTGCCAGTGTCTTCTTCTGTGAAGGAAGTGATCAGTGCAGTAGCAGACAAGCTGGGCTCTGGAGAAGGCCTCATCATAGTAAAGATGAGTTCAGGAGGAGGTACTGTACTTGCATCATCTTAAACACTCCTTAGTTAGGGTGAAGCAGAGTTTTTGGAGGGATTGAAAGACTAGTTCAGTGCATGTTCGGCTAGTACACAAGCCCTAATTTAGAGGCGAGTCCTTCCTCTACTGCAGGCACAGACTGCAGCTCACATGGGAGATGGGACAAATGGAGAAGCTTATGTATCAGCATGTTAGAGAGCAGAGCTACCCTGATTTTCTTTCACTGTTAAGACCTGTAAGAGTTTTTAACAGAAATAGAAAGTAAGCATGGATAAATTCATGCTAGGCTCGGGAATCAGTAACATCAGAAAACACTGCAGTGCAAACATTCTGGCAGTGGTCACTACCATTTTGGCTGCCCTGTCCATGCAAGCCACTTACAGAGCAGCTTAGTGCCAAACCCACTGACTTAATGTTTGCAGAGGGTCAGGGATCAGGCGTCCCCTGTAGGCTGTGGAAATGTGAGAGTAACTGGAGGGTGAATTCTGCTGGAGAATTGGTGTTGCTCAAGTGCTTTGGTTGAGTATGACTGTGTGGAGACACACAGAGGTAATGAGAGCTATCTTGGAAGGCTTTTTTGCAAACAGTGGTGCCTGCCAAAAATGGCTCACTTCTGAGAACTGACACCCGGCAGCTTTATGTTTTGCAGTAGAAGCAATTTTTTATTGTCAGATTAGCTGACCACCAACATATGCTGGAAGAGACTATTTTGTAAGTTACTTCATTATCTTTTCTTTACCTGTGATGTGATGCTCTTTTAGGAATGTTGTCATGCGTTTCATCACTTCCTTAAGCAGTTACTGCCTTCCAGAGCAATTTCTATTAAAAACAGCTCTCCAAATGCTTACAGCTCAGCAGTGAACGAATGAACGCCCTAATTAGGCTTAATTTTTGTAGGTAGTTTCTAGTGATAGCACCACAGGCTTCTTGACCTGTCTGTACAGTTTGGGACTGGGATTCTAGTTCTGTAGGAGACTGGTTTGGGCTGAGCTTACCATGTTTCTTCAGTAAAGAGGATCTTGTTGTCTTCTATTCTGTATCTTGGACATTGGGTTACTGAGCAAAATTTGTTCCCAGGAGGGTGATCTGTGCAGCTGGTGGATCAGTCCTGCTGTAAATTCTCTCTGTGTATAAGAAATAATAATTTGTTTCATTTTTACAGAAAAGGTTGTGCTCAAGCCTCACGATGTTTCAGTGTTCACCACTCTCAGTGTTAATGGCCGGCTGTTTGCTTGCCCACGGGATCAGTTCGATTCACTGGTATGTATGTGTGCAGTGCTCAGGAACATCAGGGCTCCAGTTTATCTGAACACCTGGCCCTTTATGCATTATCCACACTTTAGGTAAAAGCTAGTGGAAACATTCACAACAAAGGGCTTGTCACACTGCAATAGGATGAGCCCTGAAAACAAAACAAGCTAGTGTTATAATTCCCTAAACTAGGCCAGAAATCCATCCATCTGATCCACATAACAGAACTTGATCCCAGTACTCTCTCTGTCAAGCATTTAGAAAGAGCTGAGTATTGTCACCAAGACTTGCCGTAATTCCTCATTACAGAATTATCTCCTCAAAGCCGTAGAGATGTATTTTCCAAGATAGGTTTTATAAATGAAAGCGTTCAGGAGATTTGATACCAGCTGTAAATTCCTTAAAATCTTTTATTTCTCATCCCCACAAAATACTGTGTCAAAATCTGAGATAATTCTAAGTAGAATCACAGAAAATATTCCGGGTAGAAAGCCTGTTTTTTTCTTAGGTAGAATTGCTCATAAGTACTTACAGTTTATACAGTCATTCTAGCGATCTCCATGGGGTCTGCTTTTATAGAGTTTGATTTGACTGTACTTTTTGTTCCTTTTATTTCATTAAAAACAAATGTCATTGCCAAGTCATGTCAGCATGAACTCTATTACTCCTAGCCTTGTTTCAGCCTCCTGGATGCTTTTAACAAGCCACTTAGTATGTATGCCTGATTTCTTTTATGGATATGGTAAAATCTATGCTTTGCTGCTGCTTTCAATTTAGTAACCAGGGAATGCACATCCAGCATATGTAGTTCCATGCAGAGATACTTCTTGTTCAGCTTATTAAATTCTGGTGTTCCCTTAAGGTTAATTAATCCTGCCAAGTAGCTACCCTCATGGGGCATGCTACTGTAAAGCAGGGGTGTTGCATCAGTACAGCTGTGCTGGGTACTTATATATGGCTCTGCATTGTCTATGTACACATAGCTTTGACAGCAAATTGTCATGGCTTTCTGTGCCTTTTACCTGTGCTATTTACCATGGATCAAGTACTCAAAATGCCGCAGGGAGCTCTAAGATACAGGGCTGCAATGTGCTAGTTTTCATCAACTAGACTGAATTCAGTAAGAATTAGGGAGATACATTCAGCACCTTAAAAATGGTCCTCAGCACTGCATAACAAATTACAACCCCTTATCAGCTGCATTTTTTCAAAGAGCTGTAAACAAATGGAAAAATGTTACTACATTATCTGCCTCCCAGTTTAATCCTTTCACATTCCAATTTCTGGCTGCTGCCCCTTCATGAACATTTATCCACATTACATTTGGCAATTCCCATGTGAAAATTGTTCTGGCTAGATGAATTTTCAGATATGCTGTGAGTTTGCATCTAAGTGCTTCTTTCCTAGCCTTGGAAAATAATGTGTTTGCTGTGGTAACAGTTATGTTGTGTTCATCTCCAAATGGGGGAAAAAAGACGTCTTTCAATCTGTAGGCAATTCTCTTTCCACAGATTTCCACAAGTCAGAATTTTCTACACAAAGCTGCTGTACTTCTATTTCATATGTTGTCATAAACTAAAGAAGTTTTGTGTTTGTGCAAATCCCAATTCAAAGCAATCTGCAGTTTTTGATAAGATTAATGGCTGCCCTCGATTTTTTTAGAGAATACTTTTCTACTAATTTTTTTAATTATAGCTGAAGCTTTTAAGGTGATAATGTTCATTAGTTAGTTTAGTAATTTTTAATTATTTTGTATTATGACGATAATTGAAAGGAAAGTTTTCCCTGGAGTACAAAGCAAGAATTCATACAGAAATAAAGCTCCTGCATACTATGTGTTACAGAGAAAGTGATTTGATGTATTAATCCAGTCAGACCTATTTCTATTGCTGATATATTATTCTTATATAAAAAAAGAGGATTAATTTAGTAGGCTCATTTTTTATATTGCAGTATCTAAGTGTGGTCTGTTAATCTGGCAGAATCCACTGAGTTTGTACTCAGAAAGGAGCCTGTTGACAGTTCCGTGCTCCGTCGTTGTGTTTAACAAAGGCGGTGAGGAGTTGGGAAACTTGTGTGTGAACTCTGCCGCCCTCTCCTGGGAACAGAACAAGTGACCCGCGCATTCATGGGCAGCTCTGCGGGTGTTTCACCCTCTAGTTTGCAAGGGGGTTGGTTGGCAGTATTTTAGCAATATTTGCAATCACGAATTGTGCATCACTGTACTGTCAAAGACAAGGTATGAGGTTTATTTTATAAATGATCAGAAGATCTTGCAACCACTGCAGACTTTAGGTGTAATAATTCTCATCATTAGAATCAGGAATATGTGAAAGTATTTGGCTTGTCCTTGGTGGCCTAGTTATTAGCGTATGTGAAAAAGGAAACCTAAAGTTTTTTTGAAAGACCTTTGCTCCTAAACAAACACACATGCTTTAGTTAGCACAACTTGTATTATAGATTCAATTTTTAGAACAATGTTAAAAATAACACACTGAGAACAGTCGGGTTTATTTCCTTACAGTGTCTCTGAATGGCTTTCAGAATTTTCCTGACTATCCTGTGCATACTGGATATGCACATATGTGCATATGGATATTTTGCACGGGGCTTCTCATTTCCTAATACCTGTCTGTGGTTAAAAGCAAATTTCAGTTTTACTGCAAATGTCAGTTTTACTGTTAGAAACATGATTAGCAAAGTGGTCACACTGAAAAAAAAAAGTTAGAAACATTATGGAAGGAAAGCACCAACCATACGATTTAGCATGTCTAAAATATTTTATAATACTTTTCTGTTTGTAGGCACCATTACCAGAACAGGAAGGACCATCTACTGGTACAGTAGGAGCGTTTGAACTGATGAGTTCCAAAGACTTAGCACATCAGATGACAATTTATGACTGGGAGCTCTTCAACTGTGTGCATGAGGTATGACAATCTATCTATTCAGCAGGTTGGGATCTGTTAGAAAGTGTTTAATTGTACATTGTAGCTTTATGCATGATTTCCAAAACCTTCTCTAAGCTTGATTTTCAAAAATTCTACGATAAAGCCACCTACAAGTTTTGAACGTATCAGACATTCTTAATTTTATAGGCAAAATAGAAATATAAAGTTAAACTTCTTCTGGACATGTGCTGCTTGTTGAATTACTTTTGTTTGTTTTGAGGTATTAAGCTATTTTTTATATAATCTGTAGTTGTGTTTTTACTATGCCTCAGCTATTGTCTACTGGATTTGTAACCTGAATTCGTGTTATCTATGCAGCAATGAATGTAAACTGCAGAGCAAGTTTCAGGCTAGATACTTACCTGGTCATTCTTAGCCTCTTTCCTCTGTCCAAGAAAGGCAACCTCAAAAACGAATTCCAAACTCTTTTCTCTTTCCTAGCTGGAATTGATCTATCACACTTTTGGAAGGCACAATTTTAAAAAGACCACAGCAAATCTGGACTTGTTTTTAAGAAGATTCAACGAAATTCAGTTCTGGGTGGTCACCGAGATTTGTCTTTGCTCTCAACTCAGCAAGCGTGTTCAGCTGTTAAAGAAATACATTAAGATAGCAGCCCAGTAAGTATACAATCATATGGGAGCTGGAAGTGAGGTTCAGTATAGTCAATATGTTTTTATTTTCTATTTTCAGACAGCCACACAGAGTAGAGGTTAAAACATTCGGTATTTGGTCATTCTGTCCATTTTCTTTTAGGGCTGTATAGAACCTTGTTAATATATATTCTTGCCTGTGCTGCTCTCCATTGCTCCTTGATCTGTGATCTCTTAGGGCCATGTTTGCACATCGAATTTGTGAGTAAATGTATTTCAGTTTATTAGGAGAATCCTTCATTTACCCTTCCATACATTAGCAAATATTAGTACGTGAATTAGTAAATATTAACAAAATTGAGCCTAATTTTCCTGAGAACGGAAATATTTCTGGTACTGCTCAGGAGAACTGTTCTCGGAATTGCCCCTAGTGGGAAAACCAGGAGGAGAGAGTAAAGAGATGTAGCATGGAGATGATGACACTCGTGTTACTTTCATTCTGTTTGGGATTTGCAGCAAGTTCGCCAACGATACGAAGTGTTGGGTCCTGCACCTGGGGAGGAGTAAGCCCAGGCTGCAGCACAGGCTGGGGGCTGACCCACTATGGAGCAGCTCTGCAGAGGGGGACTGGGGCTGTTGGTAGATGACAAGGTGACCATGAGCCGGAAGTGAGCTCTGGGGGCAGGAGGGCCACTGGGATCCTGGGTGCATCAGGATGAGTGTGGCCAGCCGGTCAAGAGAGGTGTTCCTCCCCCTCTATTCAGCCCTGGTGAGGCCACATATGGAGTACTGTGTCCAGTTCTGGATCCCTCAGTACAAGAGAGACAAGGAGCTACTGGAGAGGGTCCAGTGGAGGCCACAGAGATGATGAGGGATCTGAAGCATCTCTCATAGGAGGAGAGACTGCAAGAGCTGAGCCTGTTAGTCTAGAAAAGAGTAGACTGGGAGGAGATCTCATCCATACATTCAAATATCTCGAAGGGTGGTGCCAGGAGAATAGTTCCAGACCCTTTTCAGTGGTGCCCAGTGACAGGATGAGGAGCAAGGGCCTTAAACGAAAACACAAGGAGTTTCACCTCAGCATGAGAAATAGCTTTATATCGAGAGTGGCAGAGCACTGGAACAGGCTGCGCAGGGAGTTCATGGAGTCTCCCTGTCCGCAGAGACATTCAAAACCCACCTGGACACATTCCTGTGTCACTTGATCCAGGTGTCCCTGCCTTGGCACAGGGGTAGGACTGGATGATCTCCAGAGGTCCCCTCCAACCCTAACGATTCTGTGATTCTGTGATTTTTTTCTCTAATACTTCTGTTTTAAAATGCAAAATATGAAATGTCCTCTTTTGTTACTAACTGCTGGGTCTGAGGTTGGATAGCAGGCATTCTTGCTGTCTTCCTTTATTCCTATCCAAATTTAAACTGTTTGGAACCTTCATGCCAGAGATGTCAGCCTTGACTCCCTAAAGTCAAGAGCAGGCAGTGACTGACTTCAGATGGACCAGGGGTATATCCATGCCCTGCATACATACAGATTTTTATCATGTTACACTCTCCCTGGCTTTCCAGTTCATGATGTGTTTATTGCATTCGTTGCTGTCTGAATAAACAGTTTGCTGAGGTATGTAGTGTTTGTCTACACCTCTGGGCATTGTAACTAGAAGCCTTTAGGCGGTTCTACCAACAGGGACGTTACTTGTAGTTAAACCATAGGTTTTAACTTTTTTGCATCATTAAATGGAGTTGTGTAGAGGAAGAGATTACTGTTGCAGCTGTGATGCTGCCCTCCTCTCAGTTAGTAATTGCACACAGCTGAAGTCTGTGTTCACATCAAAACTGGGGGTCACTGTGGCTCCTCCTCCAGGACACCCTGCTCTGCAAGTACCAGCTTCCTTCTGGGAGCTGCTTCGGGCCCTGCGGTTGGATTACAGTTGGTCGAAGATGAAGATTTTAAAAATCTAGTGGTGAGCGTGCAGGATCGGTTTTAAATTTAGAACTGAGGACAGAATTTACCTCTTTAGTTTCTAAAAATACATGCACCGCATATTCCATTATCTCACTGCACAGCACAGGAGTGGGAAGCAGCTGGCGGCCTGGCAGGCTGTGCCCAGGAGAGGGCAGTGGCACCCACACAGACGTCAGGGTCTTTCCTAATCGCAGGCATGAAATGGGAAAATGTTGAAATGTGGTCATTAAGATACAATAGTAATTTCCATAAATGCTTGAAATCAAGTATCCTAAAAATTACAGTTAAATATCTCCTTAATAAACTGCCCTAGCCTGTGAGTTCCTCGGAGTCATGAGTTTAATCTTGTGCTATTTACAACAGCCTGACAACCTCCTGTTTACTTCCATGTTTCTGGTATCACTACAATGCTAAAAATAAATGGCTAAAAGCGGTCTGCTCTGCTGAGTCCTCTTTGTCTCCTAAAAGCAGAGAAATCCGAAGCACAAGATTTTCCTCTGTACAAACCAAGAGGGCAGGTTTAATTGCAGCCGCTGGAAAGGCGCTGGGAAGTTTTGCCAGGCTGCTGCCCTCTGTGCAGTGCTGCCATGGTAACAGCTGCTACACAGCTCTAAAACAAACACAAAGTGCACTGAAGTTAGAGGGGAGAAAAAGCCCAGACCTTGAAGCAATATCTTTGAGGAAGTTTTGCCTGTGAAGATCCTTGAGACCTAATGAGAACTTTACCCTGCCTAGAAGTACTAGACTCATTAGAAAAGTGTTCAGGGAGAACAGCTCAGTGCTGCACTATTAATCTTAGGCATGACTGGTGGTAACGAGATGCCTTGCACGTACCCATTTTCAAAGGTAGCTGCTACTGAGAAGCTTGTTTCAGTTCTGTGGCTTGAGGTGCAGATGCCATTGCAGAAGGCACATCATTTTGTGTCTGCCATCCCATGCACCCTTGATGTGTGCTCCCAGTCTGTGCAGGCAAGCACAAGGCCAAGTGCTGGCTCCAAGTGCTGTGCACATGTGCTTTCAGTTCCAGGAGCCACTGTCTCTTTAGCATCTGCTGGAAGAGGATGTAAAGGTTACCAGGTTCATCTCTTTTCTCCAGCTATTCTAGGAATAAACTTTCAGACAAAGGGGAGAAGTGAACTATATTTCCAACAGTGAGTTCTTCTCGTATTAATTGTATTAGAAAGGCCATCTGGGATGTGCTTGCGCATACTCTTATGGTTATCTGCAAAACCAGTTTGTGTATATTTCCTCTTTGCAGATATATCCACAGGTATTTAGAAGCCTTCTTGTGTATCACTGTACTCAGACACTTTCATTCAGTTTTTGAAAATCATTCTTTCCGTACATGTGCATATGTTATAAGGTCCAAGAAGCCTGTGAGAAATTTTTGAAGTGTGTGTTTATAGAGAAAATGCCAAGATGAATATGCTTGTGTAAGTACCAAGAGATTTTAACCACATACACATTTGTTTTGGAGACCAGAGAGAGAGAGAGAGAAAGAGAGAGAGAGAGAGAGAGAGTGTGTGTGTGTGTGTGTGTGTGTGTGTGTGTGTGTGTGTGTGTGTGTGTTTGCTTTTCATCCTAACAGGAAGATTTTTCTGGTAGAGTCCATTCTGTGAGGCAGAGGGACCTCTGCTCTGAGGTGGTGCATTGTGGTGCTTTAGAGGATCCACTTTTTGACATTTTACATGCAGTATATCTGCAGTAGAGCCATGCAGCACCGTTTCTACTGCCTTACAGGGGTCCTCTATCTGGAACCGAATTATTTATTGTGGACTCTGTAGAATTTACAGAATATCTGGTGTAGAACATCATACATCTAGATGGATTTTAACTGAGACTGTCAAATTGTATTGTTTAACAGGGTACTTGGCAAAACATTTCCCTTTTAATATGAAGATAGATTCAAATTAAATATTGCAGATACAGTTGCAGCTGCCTACTTTGTTTGAGCACTAGTGCTGTGTGTTACTAATTATTTTACCCTGCCATAATTTATTCCTAATCCTGTCATGTGCTGTGGACAGATATCCTTTTATGGATTTACTTGTGCCTAGGGAAGAGGTTCACTGACAGCCTATCCTGTCTGCTTTTCATCTTTATCTCCCCTCAGATCCACTAATGAGGCACTCCCTGACCTGCACTAGTCAGAATAAGTTGGTGTAGCTTTAGCATTTCAGTTTATCCTTTCTACCCTTGCTCATTGTCGCTAATCTGATGCAGGAGAATTTGCAGGAGCAGCTCTGCCAGAAGATCTGAGAAGGCAGCAATCTCCCAACAGACAGACCAGCATATGGGAGAGATCGTTTATTCACATGCTCAGTGTTCACACAGTGCAGACACAAGTGAGGCCAAGATCTAAAGGACTCACCCACTCAACACATCTAAGTCTGGTGAAGTGGAGGTACAGAAAGCATAGAATGGCGTGGATGATGGAGAACAGGATGATGTGGCAATTATGGAGTCAGACAGTAGGATGAGATGATTGTACTAATTTTGTCTGAAGCTAAGGATACCTCAGAGGCCCTAAGAGCTTCAATGATGAATAAAAAATTCTGAGAATCAGAGATTAAATCTTGTTAAAGTTTTCTTGGTAAATCACAGAATCATAGAATAGTTTGGGTCGGAAGGGACCATAAAGATCATTCCAACCCCCCTGCCATGGGCAGGGACACATTCCACTATTCCGGGTTGCATAAAGCCATATCTAACCTGGTCTTGAGCCATTCCAGGAATGGTGCATCCACGATTTCTCTGGGCAGCCTGTTCAGTGTCTCACCAAATCATAGTAAAGAATTTCTTCCTAATATCTAAACCTACCCTCTTTCAGTTTAAAGCCATTCCCCCTTGTCCTGTCCCTCCATGCCCTTGTCCAAAGTTCCTCTCCAGCTTTCTTGTAGGCCCCTTTAGGTACTGGAAGGTGCTCTAAGGTCTCCCTTGGAGCTTTCTCCAGGCTGAACAATCCCAGGTCTCTCACCCTGTCTTCATAGCTGAGGTGCTCCAGTCCTCTGATCATCTTTGTGGCCCTGCTTTGTACTCACTCCAGCAGGTCCGTGTCCTTCATATGTTGGGGTCTCAGAGCTGGACACAGCTCTCCAGGTGGGGTCTCACAAGAACAGAGGGAGAGAGTCACCTCCCTTGACCTGCTGGCCATGATGCTTTTGATGCTGCCCAGGACATGGTTGGCTTTTGGGGCTGCAGGCACACATTATCGGCTTATGTTGAGGTTCTTGTCAACCAACACACCCAAGTCCTTCTCCCTAAAGCTATTCTTAATCCAGTCTTCACCCAGTCTGTGTTTGTGCTTGGGATTGCCCCAGCTCAGATGCAGGACCTTGCACTTGGCCTTGTTGAACTTCATGAGGTTCACACAGTCCCACCTCTCAAGCCTGCCAAAGTCCCTCTGGATGGCATTCCTTCTCTCCAGTGTGTCAGCTGCACCACACAGCTCAGTGTCATCAGCAAACCTGCTGAGGGTGCACTCAAGCCCACTGGCCATGATACTGACAGAGATGTTAAACCCCAGCAGTCTCAATACCAACCCCTAAGAAAAGCCACTCACAGCTGAAGAAACAGAGACTGAGGTGCTGAAATTGGATGTTGGCACATCAGTTGAGAAAAACAGGAGATTATTTGCGAAAACCTAGTGAGACGCAGATTTGTGAGGCTTTTTTTGATAGACTTTGTTCTCTCTTCCCTTCCTATTGAGTCAGTGAGCCACCTGCTGCAGACCCAGCTGAGCAATTGCATTGACTCTCCCCATCAGATTGTATCTACTACTCCATACGGCATGTTGGATCTTCCATAGTACTCAATTACATGTTCCAGTTTTTCCTGATTGATAGCAAAATCCTTCTTTGCATTAGAGATGGAGTGTGACCTGGAGCTCCTTTTGCCCAGCACCTCTTTAATGATGCTAGTAACAAATGGCAGTTCTTTTCCTGAAACGTAGTAGAAGTCCCAGAATCTATAAGTAATAGAAGTCCTATACTGCAGGAGAGGTCACTGGCATGGGGCATCTCTAGACAGCAGATCTTCTCCCTTTAAAAACACTCAGTAGCCCTGTAAACTGCCATGAAGATTGCCTGAGGAGAGCTTCAAGCATTCATTAGCTGTTCAGAAGCTGTCAGCAAGTTCTGCAGCAAATGAGGTTATAAACAGTTGTTTACACTGTTTCTGGTATCCCTTGAGACTGAATTGAGCCCAGTTTCAGGACTGCGTTTCTGGGTGAGGAATAGCTTCAAAGACTAGGAGTCCTTGCAGAAGCTGGCACCCAGTGAAGTAGAAGAAGGGAGATCATAAGGGAAAGAAGCTTCCAGAGTGTGGTGAAATGCTAACACATGGGTGAAGAGGTGTCTGCAGGCATGCTGGCCAGGACTGCCCAAATTCAGTCACTTCTAAGCTAGATGCCCAAGTTCAGCTCTCTTAAGGTTGTCATATGTACTGCTCTGACTGATACATACAACTTAAAACCTGGCCCTTTGTGTTTCAGCTGTAAAGAATATAAAAATCTGAATTCCTTTTTCGCTATTATTATGGGACTGAGTAATGTTGCTGTGAGCCGTCTCTCGTTGACGTGGGAGGTAAGTCTTTGCTAAAATCCAGTTCCAGGAAGCTTGATGGGGACTTGTACTTTTAGTTAGCAAAAACGTGAATTGGGCCTTTATTATTGATAAAGTTAGATCTACTAAATCAGCTCCTGACCATAAGCCTTAGCTAAGACAGTATTTGTTAGTAAGGCAGTATACTACACCCATGGATGTGCTGAATGCTCACAGGAGTTACCAAGAGTGACAACAGCAGCTTCTGTTGCTGAGCTAAACTGCCCAACAGGATGAGCAAGTTAGCCAGCTAACCTCTTAGATCAACCCATCCTCCGTGTGCCTTTACTGGTGGTTCAGTAAGATCACTCCATCGATAATTCTCTAAAATTCATCCTGTATTTGTACATATGATTTTCTGATCGCAACAGGGACTCTGTTGCCTTGTTAAAATGTGAGTTTGTCCTAACTCATTCTGGTTTTCTCTCTGACATGCAGTTCCATGCTTACTGTCAGTTTGGTCTTCATTCTCAGAGCTTCCACCTTATTCTGTGGCTTTGCTCTCTTGTATATGAGTGTATAAAAAGGGTGCAGTGTCCAGCATGGTGTAACCACTGAGAATATACTGGTTATCAAAAGCAGAACAGGTTTGAATGTGCATATATTTTGTTCATTAGAAATTCAAAATAATTAGCATGACTGCGGTTATTGATGCAACTGAGACCAAAATTTGAACACCTTTAAAAATGTGCTCTGAAACAGAAGATCAGACTAACACGTCTGAGAGTACACCAGCCCCGTTTTCAAAAGTACGTGTGTCATATACAGTCAGTGCTACAGGCAAATATTTTCAGTTTCTCAGAATAATGACCCTTCATTTGTGGCTGCCAAGAAGAGGTGGGAGAGCTGAGACAGTACAGGACTAGAGAAGAAGGAATTGAATGTATATACTACATACAGCAATCTGAAATGGGCACCGGGTCTGAGCTGAGGGCAGGGCATAGATCATTTGTACATGTAGGGGATTAACTTGAGATCAAGGAAATGTTACCACATTCTGATTCTGTAGAGCAGTCGGTTTATCAAGAGAATTTCTGCAATTCAATTTTTAGCCAGATATATACAGAAAATGCTTCAAGACAAATATACCAAGACCTGATTTTTTCTGTATTATCATGCATTTACATTTGTTGCATGCAGAACTTAGATATTTGCAGGTGCAAATGTCCAATTATACCACTTACTTCACAAATACCTAATCTGCATGCATATGCAAACTAGGCACACAGTTGTTGACACACATCATTAAAAATTAGGCCCTTGCTGTGGCACAGTGTAAATAGCTTGCTAGGGTACACACTCCAAACGTAGAAGGTATTGCAAAAAGTAATTTCTGCAGTATAAAGTCTCTATTAATTTTTAATGTCATCCACTGCCAATAGTAGTCTGAAAAATCCAGCAAATACAGAGAAATTTCGTACGAAAAATAGAAAGCTGACATATCCTGAGTATACATAAAAAATTACAGCGATCTTTAAAACCAATTTATAACATACCTTATAGTCTTTATAGTAAAGTTATTTAATCTGTATAACATAATATGCATGAGGGGGAAAGAAAGTATTTAGTAAAGCCCATCTCATCTCAGTCATTGCATGATCAACTGACCATGATTTATGTGTGTAGGTATTGAGGACTGAAAAAATATTCATTAATTTGTACCCCAGAAAGTGACAGAGGACCTTTGCTGCTGAGCATGTCAAGAATTTAAGCAATAGACACATCATCAGCATGAGCAAAAAAACCTCCTGGAAATGCCTAGGCATAGATATGAATGTTTGCGAGGGCAGTTCATCATAGGTATGAATAATTAAGTTGATCTGCCCCTACGCAAGCTGTGTGTAAATTATATTTTCAGATAGGCTATAATCAGGAATGTCCTGAAAGCATTCACATGAATTTCCACTTACATTCTGAATTCAGTGATTGCTATGTGAGCCAAACAAAAATCTGAATCTAAACATCCCAAAGGACCAAATTCAAGTCGGGGTTTAAATCAGGATCCAGGTTTCATGGCTGGTCCCGTCTCTATTTTTAATCTGGTTGCTAGGAAACATGTTGTATTTTAGATTAGCACATTGTTAGAAATATCTGGCAAAAAAGAGCACTTTCCTGACTTAGGGCGTTGTAGAAGGAACTAGCATTTACAGTAAAATTACCGCAGTGATCGGATTTAATTAAGGTTTGCTATTTTTGTTTTTATTAACAGAAACTCCCAAGCAAGTTCAAGAAGATCTATGCAGAGTTTGAAAGCTTAATGGTGAATAGCAATAGATCCCTTATTCTATGCACAATCTGAGATAATTCAGTTTCTGATTTGAATTCCTTGATTCAGAACATTTTATATGTCCTTGTTTGACTTTAAGAAGTTTATGATCCCGTTTTAGAGCTGCTAAAACAAGTATGTATGACTAATAAATTATACTCTTAGGAACCTACTCTGAGAGAACTTATGTACCACTCAAAGTTAATCTGGGAACTCAGAAAAGCTTTATCACATGTTTTCCAATAGTACATATGGGAAATTCTATTTTTCAACCTGGATTTTTCCAGGTCATACATTTTAGTGTTACAGCTGGAAAAAATATGCAAAACTGGATCTGCAGCTGTAAGGAGGGAGGAAAAATATGTGGTTTCTTTTATGAAGAATGTTTCTGTAATCATATCTTACCTCGCTATTTGGCATGAAAAAATGTTTGTGTTCAGTGACTGCATTCTCATCATGTAACCAGTCCGGGAGAATGATAAAAGGTGTCTGAATTTGCAGATGCACTTTTAAAGTCACAGGAAAAAATAATGTTTTTAATAAATGCCATGACATCTAAATGATTGCATATAGTGTCTTGATATATATAATAGTACATATTAATAATTACTTGATTTCTCTTTTTTTGTAAGGATCCATCAAGAAACCATAGGGCCTACAGACTAACTGTAGCTAAATTGGACCCTCCAATAATTCCTTTCATGCCGCTACTTCTAAAAGGTAAGCTTGCATGTTACCAGAATTATTAACTTGAAAGCTATTTGTCAAATATTTGAAGGATAAGAGTAGCAGCAAGAAAAAGCAAAAATCAATCTCAGTGTGAGGTATGATCTTTTTCCATTATGAAAAGCATGACACAGAGACAAGAAAAACTGCTTTTGTACATCTGAATATCATACCTCAATTTTATTAGTCTCAGAAATGCTGCAAATTAAAACCTAAATGTTTTACTTTTACAGCTGCTATGATTTTTATAAGGGATAGATAAAACATTCTGCTGTTTTGTATGGCCACGATTCAGTAATGGGCTTTTATGTGTCTTTTATTTCTATACAGACATGACATTTACTCATGAGGGAAACAAGACATTCACTGACAATCTAGTAAATTTTGAAAAAATGGTACGTATGACATATTTGAAAGAAAACTTAAAAAGACCTCCCTATTCACCTCTTCAGGAGTGAACTTCGCAACAGTGACTCACAGGGCTAGAGAAAGTGAAGGCAGGAGCAAGAGCTGGCAAAAATAATCTGCGTTGTACACAGAGCCTGGGACCTGTGGGTTTCTGGAAAACCTCACAGAGGTGGAGAATAAACTGCCCACTGAGCCATGCACAGCCAAAATGTTTCCTAGGAGAGGCAGCATCAGGAACAGGAAGCAGAGCTTTTAGAGACACTTTTTAACAGCCAGTTTGGGACCAGCCTGGGATTTTAACTGCTGTTCCTTCAAAGAGGTCTGAACTGCCTCAGGCTAGGATAGTTCTGCATTGCTCCTTGGAGAATGAAAGAAGCATTGAAAAGAACTTGCACAACATCTTATTTTCTTCTCTCCTTTGACAAATGAAAGGAGATGTCTTTGGCTTGATTGCTTTCATACTGGAAAGGAGAATCCATGATAAAAGGCTAGACTATGCTCAAATTTGTTTTAAGTCCCGCACCTAAGTTTTCATCATTTCAAATGCCATTGTCAAAAACTGCAGGCAGGCAACTTTCTGTTGCAGAAATATGAACTGAAACTTGAGTTTCTCATCAGTGAGGAGACATTTTCTTTGGTGCTAAGGCCATATTCCTGATTAATGTGGTTAATGACACCTGTATGTGAGAACCTGCATCAGCCAAACCCAGCTATGGCATCTGCCTAGCAAAACCAAACCTGACTTATTGCTCTGGCAGTAAATAGTAGAATCACAGAATCACTAAGGTTGGAAAATACTTCCAAGATCCCTGAGTCCAACTAGCCAGCACCACAGTGTTCCCCAGTAAACGGTGTCCCCAAGTACCACATCCACACACTCTTTGAACACTTCCAGGCATGGTGATTCCACCACTTTCCTGGGCAGCCTATTCCAATGCCTGACCACCCTTAAAGTGAAGGAATTTTTTCTCACATCCGATCTAAACCTCCCCTGGCACAACTTGAGGCCGTTTCCTCTGAGCCATTCAGCAGCCATGCTAGAGCTTATTTCCTCTGGCACCTATATGTGCTTGTTCTTAGTAGTACAGTAACCAGAACCACTCCATTCCACTGGAGTTACATAACTCCAGTTATTTCCACTGCACTGTGGAGGCGTTTGTCTGACCCTCTGAGCACTGATAAATGCAGAGGGGAAAAAAGGAGGACTTTTAGCTCTTTAAAAAACTTCACAGAAAAGTGACCGTCACTCTGAGTGAATTCTCTTAGATTTGAATCTGTCGCTCCAGGACAGCCTCTGTCCTTGGGTGAAAATACCCCTTTACTAAGATGAGACATTTTGTGAGTAAATGGCAGTGCTAATGCCTGAGTAAGGGCCTGACCTCACTTTGCAGTAATGGCATTCTGTAATTGCATATGCAGACGGTGCTGCCATCTCCTTCCAAGGGCCTTAAGCCTTCTACCTGCAGAAAAGGACTTCTTTTCTGGACTGCCTGCTTTAATTAGGTATAGATATAGATATAGATATAATAGTATAGATAATAAATACTTTGGGGAACACAAAGGGATCTCCGACTTGGTTGGAACACCTCCAAACGGAAGGGATGGCAGCTGCATTGCTATAGCCTGTTCTGTGGCTGGCTCCAACATCTCCACCTCACTTGGCCTGTTTACACCTCTTGAGCCAGAAGAGCCGGTACATCCACTGGCCTTAGAGCTCTGTGCCTCAGGCTCTTTATGCCTGATTTTGTGTAAAAGCCATTACAGGAGGCAGGAGCTCTCCTGTAAGCACTTCCTGTAGACAGAAGTTCAGTGCAGGCTTGTAATTTAAAAATAGTTCTGCACCACTCTGTACCACAATTTGGCACTCCCAAAGCCAGGAGTGAATTTTATAACAGCTTAAACTGATCTATATCTAGGTTGCTGCAGGTCCTCCTTACCCTAGTGTGCTCATTGTCTTATCTTCAAAAGAATGTTACCCCCAGAACAAGAGTTTACTAGTAGCACCCAAAAGTTTTAAATATTTTATACTGGAAGAATGTAGTACCAGTAGTCTGAGTTTTGATCATTTTCTTTAGGAGAGGAATGTGAAGATCAATTTGTGTATTTTTGATGCTGCGTATTTTTTAAGGACTCAATATTGTGTCTCGTGTTCCTCAAGTCACCAGAAAGGGAAACATTCTCCTTTTTTAGTATTCTAAGCCTTTCTTTGGTTGGTGCACTACCAAAAAGCTCACTCTGCTTTTTCTCCATGCCTTACTAGATCTTTTGTATTTTTATTGTTCTTCAATAGCTCTTCTGCATGCTTCTATGGTGCTTTTATTGCCTCTCTCAACCCATAGCTGTTCCAAGCAACCTGTATTCAAATTCCACTCACATAATTCATTCAAATCCTACTGTGGACCTGGCAGTTTTTAGCTTTTTGCATGTGTCATCAGGTCAAGCAAAGAAGAAAAGCCTACTGTTAAACCTCAGTCGCTGCCGCCTACTTACGTTAAGCTTAAAACTGTCATATCCACACGTAATTGCCAGATATTAAACTGTGAAGACAAGACCACTCAGCCAGATAACTCTCAGATAAATTCCCCTCACTTTTAAATAAGTAAAAGCCCAAGGTGTATCTCTGATGTTACGCTGCCATTTTCAGGAGAAAAGCAGAAACCAGATTTCCTCACAGGAATCATGTCTTGCCGTTTGTTGTTTCTGTTTGTTGTGCTGCAGGATGCTCTGTCATAAGCAGATGGAGATTCCTTAGAGTATTACTGGGAGCCACTCATACTAATGTTTCTGAAACATCTTGGTTCCTTGGAAAATTGTTTCCTTTTACGTTTGCTGAAGTTTATGAATAAAAATATCTGGGTAGTTGCCACTGGTGGTGCCACTTGCCACTGGAGGAGATGGGTCCCTCCGACTCTCATGTAAGCACAGTGATGAAATTGAGAACAGCCTCTGGCATCATGTCTGCATTCTCACCACAGAGCTCTGATCCTGACAGCTGATGTGCTGCTGACAACTTTATTCCTGTAACTGGCAGCCAAAAGTAGAAGTTTGATCTAGTGGCATCTCTTCAGCTGAAACAGCTTCCTTTAAATCTTTCATGTTTTGTGATGTTTCTGTTATTATTTATATTAAATGATGCATCTTAAAACATGCAGGAGCTGTCAGGCAGTGTCTGAGCCAGGAGCTC
The DNA here is from genome assembly GCA_013397775.1 of Eulacestoma nigropectus. NCBI lineage: Eukaryota > Metazoa > Chordata > Aves > Passeriformes > Eulacestoma > Eulacestoma nigropectus. The sequence goes on from VZTE01004150.1 coordinate 1,876,482, forward strand.
CCTGAGTGCCAGAAACAGCAAGGCCTGGTTTCCTAAACATTTGTGTTTCATGGCTGCTTGAGCTCTGCTCAGATTTCTCCTCGTGGCTGGGGCATGTGTCGTTTCTTCATGGCTGGGGAATTCTGTGTGAATAGGCTTTTGTCATAACATAGGAACTTGCACTACAGCCTTTTTCCTGAAGGAGACAGGAGGGCACTTACACAATCTTTCTCTTGTCCACAGCCATCTGTTTTCATAGAAAATTGGTAGGAGCTTTCTTGTGTTTGGAAACTCTGGGTTCTTTTTTCAAATTGAACAAAATTATCTAGAGAAGAAGGGAAAAACAGACAGATGGTGTTAAACCACATTAGCCTAGTCTTTTTTAGCAACTCAAGCTAAAAAGGAAAACGACTGAGTCAATTTTTTCCTGCTATGCTTTCCTATATATTGATCTTTTCAGTGCTGGAGTGTCAGAACTGTGGTATTGGCAGTAGTAGGGGAACATCCCTCTGCAGAGCATTGCTGAGCTTTACCTGCTGCTGCCTTTGTGACTGCCTGCTCTTTCTTCCCCATCTCCTGATCCCCCCTGAACCCTTATCTGGAGGAGGCTGTGAGGAGTGGGAGGACATGGACACTTAGTCAGGGAAGAGAATGGCAAAGCCACAGCTATGGGTAAAGAGGGAAGTTTGTAAACAGACCCATTTGGTTTGTACAAGATGCGGGCAAACAGTACTGAACGTATCAGAAATAGGTATGGCCTTACTCTTTGTATTTGCACTGTATTTGTGCTCTTTACTCTGCCATTTATTGCATGAAGCCTTGAAATCCAGCCTGGAAATTTTTATTTATACTTCTGTCAATAAGTAGACAAAATAACTAAATTACTGGTCTTAGTAGTTTTAAGTCTTTAGTTAAAGGCTTTGTCTTCAATAGCAAACAAGACATGGTTTTAGAGAAGTATTGAAGGTTTTTTACTTATCTCACTGCAAGAAGCAGATGGGGAGAGGTTGCAAGCTGTTTCCACCATGGTGTTGCTCAGATATACATTCTAGTTTGGCATATGTGCCGTGACACCAAACCATGTGCATCTCTTCTCCACTGGTGAGCTGACAGTAGATGTTAGTTGTAAGTGTGCCTTTAGAAGACTCATCTGTGTAATAACCAAAGATGTATTTGTTACAGAGAAACAAAACTTGTAAAGCTTTTTAAATACCGTAGTTTTAGTTTGGCAGGTGGGGAATATTTTGAGAGGTGTAAGTACGTGAAAGATACAAAGATGGCAGTAGGCAGCAAACAGAATTAGTTTGTGATCTAGAATGACCCTCTTCTCAGGTGAAGGCAAGCACCTAAAGCTGTGTAATAGTTCCTGTAAACTCTGTATGATTTAGCAGATACAGGACAACCTACAACCTGCAGCACGTGGCAATATACACCATTTAAGTGACACTGCTTTTATAGCTGTATATTTAGAAAAAATTTAAAAGCGCTTTCTTAGAATTATGTCTTGGCAGGGAAAGGAGAGAGGAAAGTGAGGAAAGTACTGAGCATGACTCTCCTTAGGGACAGGCAGTATTTCATACTCTTGACCACTTACTGATTTCCTTTTTTCAAACCTCAGCTGCATAATTCTGCACTCTGACTGCCACTACAGAATTTTGTGTTCATAGACAAAGGGAAGATGGAATTATTTGGGAACTTTATCAGTGCCATTTCTCAAATCATTAGAGAGCCTGAACAAAGATGACTTTCTGTGGCACCTTCTCCATATGACATTACCCAGCATTATCTCAGAAATAACACCTGTAGAGGGAGAGAAGTCAGGAAAAAGCTCTGAAAGTGCTGACCTGCCATGGCAGCACAAGATAGTGCCATGGTGCTGACCACTGATGCTTCTTTTTGTCAACCCTCTTCACCCTTCAGGTGCGGAAAGAGGATTAGAGAATTTGTGCATATTTGTTTTCAGGTTTTATGGAGATGAACAAAAGGGAATTCACACTCTTATCCATATGCAAAAAAAAAGGGCAAACATTCTTTAATTTTTGGAACATAAAGATTATGCAAAAAGTGTGTGACTAAAGCCCTTAGTAGTTTTCAATGGCATGTATGAATATTTATAATATTTAGCAACCTGGGTTTGGAATGGATTAGGAAATAATGTGCTGGCCTGCTGCCACAATTCCAGACTGTAAAACTTGAAAGGGTATTGTTGTGTATACATAGCATGCTGGTAGTAGCCATTGCTTGTTATATTATGCAGTTGGTTCTATTTCAGAAAGATCCAAATTTAGGTTTGTATGGCTTTTTGATAGTGGTCTTACTTAGCATCATGAGTGAACAGAAGTTAATCTTTGCAGGCATTGACTAGAGGTAATCCTCTATTTGAAGAAAAACTGTAAGGAGCAGGCAATTAAACTTCCATCTGAACGTTTTTTCTGTACGTTTCTAGTTTTCTTGCATCAAAAGAAGACAATCCAACTTATCTATGAGACTCAGTAAGGGAAATTCACTTTTGTTTCATATGCTGTTTTTCTGTTCACTTCGCACCTTACAAAGAGGAACTGCTAGGAGCTTAGACATTATGAGACATGAGAACAGCACTTGGAAAAAAAGTAATGTGAAAAGAGCTCTTCAAAGATACATAATGCTTCAGAATCTCCCCATTGGCTTGTGATGCTGTCTTTGGGCCACAGTTTCTCCATTTATTCAGCCGTAACACCCACTTCCTCATTCGTTTGTATTTCATCATTGGCAGGATACTTCTGAATGCACAGATTGGATCACATTATCCTTAGGAAAAGGCAAAGGAACCCCTTAAAATGAAGTCTTTCAGCCACCTGAAGGAAGCCAGGCAGTTCAGCCTTTAACCAGAAGTCAGACAAATCCGTTGCCACTTCGATTTTCCTTGCCTAGAAGAACCCACATAATGGCAAATTTGGAAATAGCGAAAACTTTTTTAAAAACCTTCACTACACACTCTTAATTTGTATTTCAGTATAGTACTGCATTACAGTATTTATTCTGAATATTCTGCTTTTTTTGAGAACAAAATCCCCACAAGAGAAAAAAGAGTAAAATTATTCCAAAGAACACTTTTTTTTTTAATAAATCTAAGTTTTCGCATATGAAGCTTAATAATAATAGCTCTAAAGATTATTATTAAATAAGGCTTCAAAACCTAAACACTTACTGGTATGAAAAATTAGGGTGTGTATTAACAATCCATCTAGAAAGCGCATCAGGCAAAACTAGCTATCTTCCTAAAAATGAACTGTCCTTAGCAAAGCTTCTCTTGAAGCTAGACAGTCTTGAAACTTCGTCGTGTTGGCTGGTTCAGTTCAACTTTATGATCTCTCCTTGAAACAGTTATTGTAGATGAGCGTTGTTTGAACTGGTATAAATCAAAATAGCAGCGTCACATAACAGAGCCAAATATGAAGCCATAGATGTGTGAAACAGTCATATTTATATGCTTGTGTTGTTTTGATTTACATTTGATTGGGTTAGACTGGAGAACCAACACTGTAACATGCAGTATGTTCTGTCTCAGTCCAGTTATCTTGAGTATTTAAAAGGCTCTATTGAAGTCAATGGAGTTTATTCACATGCTTAATGCTAAGCACCTGTGAGAATGTTGGCAAGGTAAGTGTCTTAGAAAATCTTCATAGTAGTAATGGCTTGAAGAGGTATGAAAATTACCATAAGATAAAATTTACTGTTACTTGAATTATACATGTAGATACATATGACTTTAGGAACAACATAAGCAGATCCATATCCAGATTCCCTAGTTCTTTTGGGAAAGTGTGTTTTAGAATTATCGTATTTTAGATCAGTTTCAGAATAGCTGTGTTTCATTTGATAATACAAGGTGTAATCCACAAACATTTAGTACATGATATATCAATAGTGTTTCTTACACCAACCACCAACCCATTTTTGTATGCTTGACAGTACATTAAAATGTCTGAGATTATGCAGTGTGTGTGTAAGGAATGTTTTACACTGGTGCTTCCCTCTTCTGGAATGACAGATTTCACAAACATATTTCATTTGTAACATTTTCATTTAAGATTATAATTGTATATGAATTTAGAGGAGCGTATGCCCTAGGCTTTACTGTTCACTAGTAAGAGGTGTATCATTCCATTTTGTGAGAGTTTATGACTAAGTAGCTTGTTAATCTCACACAAAATTTCCATAATGTATGAAGCAGCCTGGTGAGAGTGTGCTGTGTTAGAAGATGTAGCTGTGTTGGAACACAGGCATTCTGATAGGGAATAGCATTTCCCTCCACTTTTTCTTAACCTAAGCAAAAGAAACTGAAACAAATGTTGTGCTTATAACAGTGATTGAATCAAACTATCTAGCTAACTGCTGAAGTTTCAGTTTATTTGACATTATGTAGAACAACTAATTCTACCCCCACACTGGTGGGTGTATTACGTGTGTGGTGCTAATCACTAATCACAGAAGCCAGTTAAAATTCTACAGTCCAGAACTAAATCTTAAACGTTTTGCTTTATGACTTACCTTAATTTCTGTTCTTAAAAACTATTGTAAAATAACACCTGATTTATCAGAGCAAAGTGTATTGATTTAAACTGAATTGAGTGAAATGATATGTTTTTCACTGAAGAGGTAGTACAGCCAAGAAGGACAAAGTGACTTCTGGTTTTTTTGATGAATTGTCAGTAGAAGGGTCCACCAAAAGTGAATCCACTTTTCACGTTGAGTTAGATATACTTGTGCAAGGTAACACTGTCTAACAGGTCTTTGTATGAAACTTGGCTGCAGGGCCACAGTGCTGACAGTGGCCTTCTCACCTGTGAACTGAGCATTCTGCCAGTGGAATCAGTGAACACAGACCCTCACATGCTCATTTACACTGTCGTTTTCCAGGAGGACTCCATTTTAAACTCGAGTTTATATAAAAGGGGAAAGCTCTTTAATTGCTGAATATATTCTAGAAATGGCCTTGCTGTTAGGAGCTGATGGTCTTTAAATTAACATGTATGTACTCCATGGTGTTCCTTTTACTTTTTAATATGCTAAGATGTTATCAAAGAAATGCACATTGAAGGGGCTGATTTTCATTCTTAGTTAGGGCCTTTTTCAGCATTCAAGCAAGGGAAAGAGTTCTCTGAGCACATGTAAATTATACTCATGCTTATTTAAAGCCTCTGTAAATGCAAATCACACCCTACATATGAAAGTATCAGCATTAAAATTATATTTTCATTCATATGACTGCTTTTATTGGCATATGTCTTCACACTCAGGCACAGTTAGGTGCTTCGTTTAAATGATGATGAAATACAGTGCTTGTTCTCTGATTGCATCCCATCTTTTCCTTCCAGCGCATGATTGCCAACACTGTCAGGACAGTGAAATTCTGCCGAAGCCAATCTTTCAGTAAGTGTATTACAACATCTGTTCAGTCAGCATTATCATCAGTAGCTACAGTAATTACAACTAATTCTGTGTGTACCAGAACTGAAAAGCCTGCTTTCCCTGATTCTTCTGTGTTTGGATCCTGTGATGTTTCACAGGGTGAAATGTCCTTCAGGAAGCTCTAATAAACCCCATCTCCTCTATCTCTTTTCCATGCATGTGAAAAAGCTAAATATCTGCAAGGTCTCTACCCATCTGTCAAATTGGAGCCAGTTGAAATTAGCCATTGGGTTCAGAAGTGGTTGAAATAAGTCTAGCAGGCAGCAGCACAGATACTTCCTTGGATAAATGCTGTTTTAATATGAAACCGGTCTGGAGACATGACCTTTATAAATGACATAACTGCATAAGGCGGTGAATTTAAAACCTGTTTGTCAGTATAATTACCAGAATTTGCTTGAGGCCATGTGAGATGACAGAGCTGTATGGTCAAAAAGGCTTCTCTGTGGGTCTCATCCCACCCAGGTGCACTGTCAGTCTCAGTCAAATGGGCATTTCCTCAGCGCTTCATCCATTTTGATTCACAGCACCCTTCCTCTTTCTCACACAACAGAATAAATAATATAAAACTATATTTTTATAAAAACAGTTTCTTTCCATATGGGTGAAAGCTTAACTGTAGAAGATCTGTAGAAATTTCTATAGAACTGTAGAAATTAAGAGAGATTTTTTTTTTCTCCCACAATCCAGGTTTTTCTGGCTTTGTCTTTAATTTTGTTGTATTAAGCACGAGTGAGACCTTCACTTATTTAGAAATGGAAGCAGATTTTCATTATAAATGATAGAACAAAATGTCAGTATATAGATTTGTTGGATCTAAATTCCATGCTTTTTATGTGTGTGTAGGTGTAATGTATTGTAGATGCTTCAGTATCATTTTTAGTTGAATTTAAGTTACCTAACGCATATTACATTACCCTGTAAGCTGTTCCTGTGAGGCTGAAGATAGTCAGAATTTAACTCAATAGTATTCCATAACTGTTGCTGGAGTAGGTATAATGTGGTTATGTTAAGTAATATAAACAGGTAGTAAATTCTGAGGCTTGAACGGGCATCCACTAAGCACTACATTGTTACAAATGTTTAATACTGAGCTAGAAATGAGAATATTGCATGAAAGGAGGCTTAAATCAATTATATAATTTTGAATCTGTGGAAGTTGCTGGTTCAAAAGCAAATGAGCAGCTTTAAATCGTTACTTGTTAGCTGTATAATTTATAGCTAATGACTAGTAAGGTGATGTGTAAAACTGTAACCAAGGGCCATCAATTTTAGTAAATGTAGCCAAGGATGTCCAAGAGAAAAGTTAATTTGTGGGGGTAGTAACCAGAAAGACTGTCAGATACGGAGGAAAGATTTCAAAGAGAGCAATTTCTAAATATTTCTTTTTTAACTCACCAGGATCTAGTCTTTCCTGTGACAGCTTGTAAGGAGTTGTGCATTTTGTTCAGGCATTTGTCCATTTACGTGTATCAATCCTACATCATTTCTCTTTCACCAGATCCTGATGCAGCCCTAACTAATAAAAACCATCAGGATGTTCGGAGCTATGTGCGGCAATTAAATGTGATTGACAACCAGAGAACTTTATCACAGATGTCTCACCGACTGGAACCGCGCCGAGCATAAACATTTGAAGCAATGATGAGAAATGATCTTTTATCCTCTCAAGGTCACTTGTTAAGAACTTCACTTTCTCTGCTACTGCACTGCCACTACAAAAATAAGCAAAAACATATTCTAAGGTCTTAGGCAACGCACAATGTACCAGCCTGCTGGAGAACTTTGGCTGAGGAAGAGTTTATGCACTGTAGGTACATGGGTGGTCATGTTGCAAACTGTTAATTCATCTTAAACTGTAGTAAGTGATATCTCATATGGATTAAAAAAAGAAGATAGAATAGTTAGTGGGAAATGCACCAAAAGCTTATAACAGTTCTAAGGTAGATAGTGGGTTCTTCTCCCTAATTAAGAATCTGTATTTTATGATTTACTCTTCAGGTCAGGACCAAAACTGATCATCAGTTTAGCTTGCTCAGCTACTGTTGACCTCAATAGAAGATGTATGTAAGCGTCAGATGAAATAATGTAAGTTCAAGAGCGGTCCAAGGTATAGTTCCATTCAGAGGAGACTTGCAGGTATTTCCATTTTAAATACAACAGATACTAAGAAAAATTCCTTATCTTAATCATACTGCCCACTACTACAAGCAGTGTGGCCCTTTTAGAAAACTGACAGGACTGAAAATATTTTGAATGATAAATAGCTTAATCAGTGTTTACATTTTACTTCTTTTTTTAAAATAACCAATCAGGTTTTTACAATATTCTGTTAAAGAGTAAGGTTGTCAAAATCAATAGCATTAAAGGTAGCAAAGGACTGGTTCAAAAAGAGCACAATATGCACAAATGGATTTCAAGAGAATATTTTCCTGGACATTAAAACCTTAAACTTCAGCTCTAATTAATTGTGGCTGGTTAACACATTTTCTGGTCTTAACTCATTTACAAATATCTTAATTTTCAGCCAATTGTTTGCACTTTCAATAGACTGTAAATAAATGTCAATTCATTATATTCTAGAATATTTATTTATGTAATAGTTATTGTGCCAAAATAATTCTGTTTTATTTATTTTGTTTAGCATGTTATGAGAGTGCAGCTTTTGTCTTCACACTGTATGCATTTACATGTAGGAGTTGTGTGATCTATCTTTTCTGTAAATAACATGCAGTACCTTATTAAATGTAATTACTGGAAAGGTTCAGTCACTGGCCTCATTTGCACTTTCAGCTTCATTCCTGCATAAATACCAATGCTCCTAATTGGCTGATATATCAAACTTGGCTGGTTGTTTGCTGGGCCTCAAACCCACAGTTGGCCTTCATGCATTGTGAGATGGACGACAAGTTTAAAGCCAGTCAGATCCGTCCTTGCCACGGGGGATGACAGTCTGGCAGTGGCGCAGCACCATGGTCTTGTTAGCTGGTTTGTTTCTAAGGAGAAAACATTTAAATTGGAAGGGTTTAAATAAAGAAGGGATATATTCTTAATTTTAGCTATCTGACTAATTTGTCCTGCTCAGTCAGTAATGTGAGCACTACAAGATCCTGGGCAGGATTTTACTTCAGGCTGGCAAACTCGAGACCTTGGCTAACTCAAGGCACTTGAGAGACCTCTGGGTTCGGTCACCACAGTGAGGTCTCTCAGGGCCTGCAGCCATGAGGGGAGAGGTAGTCTGGCAGTGCCCTTTCCCCTCCTGAATCCTCCTGGGGATGGCTATACTACTGCTGGGCAAGCCCAGATGGCAGCCAAGTGCATGCCAGGGGAATGAAAATGTTCAAATGGCAAAAGTCCTTCCTATTGCATTCACACTTGCTCTGTGCTGTAAAGCTGGATGTCATAAAACTGATTAAGCCTGAAATTAGAAGTTGCAACTATTATCTCATAATTAAGCTTCAGAGATGACCTCATTGATATAGTCTACATTTTGCTTTGGACGCAGAGTATATTTTTTTTGGCATTGAGCAGGACTGTGTAGAGTCAGTATACGCATACAGATTTTTTTATCTATAAAAATAATTACATTCTTTTAGTCAAAACATAAATTCTGCAAAAGCTGAGAGTCACCGGGGAAATGCTGACACATAGAACCACAATCTGCTTGGTACCTGCATTTCGCAAAGGAAAGAATTACACAGTTAAGAAATATTCTGCAGCATGATGAAATAATTTATTTTAACTTTGCTGTCTGACTAGAAGTTCAAGATGATTCAGAGGAAAACCAGCTAATAACATAGAGACAAATTTGTGTCTTATTATTTCAAGTGAGAAATATTTATTTCCATTTGTACTGTTCGACGAATATACTTCATACGGCTTTCTCAGATACAGAATCTTCCCAGAAGCAAAGTATGCAGTAGAATAAACTACAGGGACACAATTAATTCAAAAGGCATTTTTATCTTTGCAATCAATTGGTAACATTTCTGAGTTCATGGTTTTATTTGTTCCAGGTTTGTTCCTGTTGTTTGGACTTTCATGTATTTCTATGTTAGCTGGTTTATAAAGCTGCCATGTTTTGGCTTGGCTCTGCATATAGACCAATTCTTCATCCGTTTAGTATGTTTTTGTCCCCTTGCTTTATTCTTTTTTCTTTAGAACCTCTAAATGTTTTACTTATTTGTTGCCAACAGTCTCTATCATGTAGTTATATCCCAGTGATACAAAGAGAGGTTTTATGGCACCTCCATATCAACAAATGAATGCAGTTTACCTACTCAATGAAACTGGTATCTGACATTCCTAATTTTCCAATAAAGGGTGCTGTATAAATAAAAAGTGTTGCTATCTCTGTATCTAACTCATTCAAGTGGCTCAGATAGTTGCTATGATGCTCATCACTGTCTACATACCTAGAGATTAGATGAATAAAAACTACCTTCTGGCTCTAGGATCTGTCCTGGGCTTCCCTTGCTACCTGTGTTGACTTTACAACAGGAAGGCAGCTGTCAGTATATTGCTCTTGCTGTAGGAAGTCTGAGCGACTGTTGCAATAGAGTGGAGAATGAATAGGAACTCAAGAAGCGCTGAAATGTCAAAACATCCATCCTGACTTCACTCTGTGCTCACAGCTGTGAGTCACTGTTGTTCCTGCTTCACTGAAGACACCCCTTTACTGCTCACTCTTGGGCCGGTCTGCAGGCCTGGCTGTAGGGAGTTGGGCAATCCGCAGCACCGCTCTGCTCGTGGTCCATTCTGCTTTAATTGCAGCACTTGGCCTGGTTGTGGCCCATGCCAAATACCCCTGCAGGAAAGTGTCCAGCCGTTACTTGTGGGGGATCATGCAGCAGGGCCATTTCCAGGGGAAACTACAGAGCTGTCTGTCCTGTCTCCATCCCGCCCGCGCAGTCCTCCAGTGGGACCCAAGGTGCTCTGTACCTCCATCACACCCACTTGCACGAACAGCATAAATGCTGCAGCACAGCCCCCTCCTCATTGCAACACTGCAGGCTGAAAAAATAATAAACCTGTTCTAAATAATGATTATGCCTGAGGGTCACAGGCCATTCAGTGCTGATACGGCTGGTCCATGCTGCTTGGCCTCAGGGCCCAGAGCTCCTGACCCTGTTTTTTTACTGGCAGAGTCATAACTGTAGTATGAGTTTTCAGATGAGAGATGACCAGGAGGCAGTGTCCCATAATAAATATCCACTGCAGGGGACCACTGAGCCATGATGGTGACACCTTGAGCATTTTGGAAATTGTTCTGCATTACAGGTTCCACCGCTGACCTTTTTTTTGCTCAGGCAGTAGTAGAGAGCACAAACACCTCTGTTTAGGGCTGCAGAGTCTAAAGGGTCACAGGGTACAGCTCTCCCTACCCTGGCACACTGCACTATTGTTGATTTGTTAGGATTTTTTCTTAATGACCAGGCCCAGTGCTGACAAAGGCAGGGAACAAAGGTTAAATCCAGGGAGGCTTGAATCCTGCACACCAGGAGGCTACAACTGTTTGGTAAAGGCAGGATCCACAATATTTTTCATGGACATCTTGTTCAAACCCAGTGGCCACAAAGATATGATACTGCAAGATAAAAGAGTTCAAATGTATTTGCAGGACTCTGCAGATGGAGGATTTGGCTTCTTTCTTCCTAGGTAAAACACTGTGAGGGCACAGAGTCTCTTCAGACGGGGTACAGAGAAAGACAGAAACAAAAAAAATCCTTCTTTTCAAAGACACTGGCAAAACAACCTTTTAAGTACAACAAGTTTAAATATAATTTAGAAATCTTACAAAATAATTTAAAGAGAAATCAAAAGATTTACTCTTCAGGGGTACGAAAAAAGATAATGAATTTTACTTGGGGAAAAAAATTTAACAAAATTATAAATCCAAATTGTTAACACAGCTTCTTAGTAAGGTCAACTGCATAATATAGAGCACCTTAACCTCTTCCAGCAATTTTTAAACACCACGCAGCTTAAATAGACTACTTCTGAATTCAGCAGTATTTCTTCTGGGAGCTCTGAATGCAAATCAAGAGGTAATAGTAGAAGGAAATTAAAAGATGTGCTATTCTCATTTCATTTTTTGTACTGATAATAAGGAAAGCAGCATAGAGTGATATGGCAAAGTGAACCTCTAACTTGAATAGCTTTTCTTTCACTGTTAATCTGAAATGCATTACACTCTGCCTTTTCAAATAATCATCATGTTCTTTACTGTAGCCTGCATTAAAGTTTAGCTGGCATAAGCAGCAGCTGTCACCAGAGGTCAAGATATTAGCAATCAAAGAAAATAATGACCAGATTGAAAAGTTATCATTAAAATTGCAAAACCAGAAACTTCTTTAGGAGCTTATCTTTGAAGCTCTGCCTCCAGGGCTGTAGCTGTGCCCATGGAACCCCTGGCACCCTCAGATGTCTCCCCATGGCACTGTGGTGGGGCTGGGCAGCCCCAGGCTGGGGTGATGACATGTGTGGCCTCAGTGGCTGGACCCTCACCTTTCTGCCTCTCTTGGGAAGGTGCAGCACTGCCCCAAACCAATTCCCACAGGACAGGGAGCTCTCTGACGTTGCTGGTGGCTACAACCTGACCTCAAGCTTCTCGCCGTGGTCAGTGTGTTAGAGGATCAGGCAGAGTACGTCACCGCACTCTTCTACTCACGCTGTCCAACAGCATGGACAGACTGGCTCCAACCCCATCTGCCCTGTGCACTGCTTTAGCAATTGCAGCCCTCAGACATCTTCTAACTAAGGCAGCAGCTTGCAAATCCACAAAGGAGCATAATCCAACCACGGTCTTGGCGGGTTATGACTCAAGTGACGGGGGGACTGCTGTAGAAGGGGAGATTCTTAAAAGGGAAGAGAGAGCATGTACAGCTACAAAATCTATCACTTACGTCTAACTGCTGAAGGGTATTTCACAAAGGGTTGCTTTTTAATAGGCCTGGCACTCAAAGGTAATTTCTGAATTCAAAATAAACTCAGAAACTGACATGATAATGCATAAAGAACGAATAATTACTGACGCAAATTGGAATATTTTTCTTGGAAACTCTGTGTAATAAAAATGTGACACATGGGGGTACTGGTAAGAGCTTGACCTTTATTTCCTGGCCCTAATCCATTTGGGTCAGAGTGACAAAAAGCGAACCCTTTCTCACATGGTAGGGGTCAGCCAGTCGTGTTTAATTTTTTTCCTCTTTTTGCTTTCAAATGCAAATAAAGCACATTACCAATGAAAATAATGATTGTAAATGAATACCTCAATTAAAGGAAATTTACATAAAGATACGTAGGATAGAGGTGACAGTAGATATTCCAACATCCTAACAGACAATAATCCATTTCTTAATCAACTTCTGTCAATAATCATAAGCTTTCTGCTCTCCATGGTTTCCTCATTATAACACCACCTCTTGTGTTTTTAAATAGTTCTTTCTTCAGATGCTGTCCGAGCCAGCAAGTGAACCTGCTATCTGTATTTGCAGACTCTTTGTGTTTTTTCACAGGTGTACATTATTTCTGCACAGGAGTACTGTTGGCAGCATTGTGGATGTTCTCAGATAACAGAGAGACAGTTTTGCCTTGGGTTTTCTTTAGATGTCCTCATTCTCTGTAGGACTGACCCTTGAGGGCTGCAGTACTGGCAGGTTGCTGTCTAGTGTCTGTTTGAAATCCAACATTTCCTTCCATTTGTAATTCCTGCCCTAGTGTTTCTCCTGTTCCTCTTGTCTGGCATGTAACTCCTTTGTGGTGCTCCTGATCAGTTAGCACTGTTGCCAGAAACTAGTAAGAGGTTTGCAGGGATTTTTGTTTCCTTCCTGTTATAACTAGACACTGTTAATAGCGTACTTGTGTTTTGGGGGAGTTGATCACCTCTTTTTGGAATCACAGGAAAAGGGACTGAGATGATACAGCTAAACAGATTTATCTAGAGTAATGGCTTTTCTGAGGCAGTCTAACATTATGGACATTTTCTAGTCTTATTTAATCTCTAAATACAAAGAGAAAAAAGATGTGATCTCCAATAGATTTGTTTCTAATTAATGTACAGTGGATTAAACAAGTAGCAAAAAATATAAGCTACTCGTAATACAGTACATCATTAAAAGGAGTTAATATTTTCTTTGTAATTTAAACCAATTCCCTGCCAATGGTGGCCAAAATTTTCATGGTTCCAGTACCTGCATTTAGTTTAGAAGAAAGGTAAACGTACTAAATAGTTGGGTAATAATTGGTTTTAATAAAGAAAATATAATATTATGCTTTAAATCATTTGTTGAAAGTTCTGTGTTGTTGTCTTTCCTTGGCGGTCCTCAGAGGTGGTGGAATTGTGCCTGCCTCTCTCCAAACTCTCTGTGACCGAGCAATCTATTGGAAAAAAATTTAGAGAGAAATGAAGGGACTGTTGCTTCAGTGGAGCTTGGAGTAATGTGGATTAGAAAACACAAATGGGCACAGCTACAATAAATTCAGTACAGCTCTAAAACAAAGAAAACAGTGTTAAGCTGTATTACATTTTAGAGAAAAAATCTGCCAAAATTAGAACAAGAAATTAAGTTCATTGGACCACAAAATTTAATATAAGAAGGATTATGAGCTATATATATACAATTAAAAGTATGTAATGAAATGGTAGCTGAACAGAGTACTAGTGAGTGGATTACAGCTGAGTATAATGATCAGCTAAAAATTGTGGTGCCAGAAAAAGATAAGAAAACCATTCTTGTAAAACGATCAAGAATTGGATTTCTTGTTAATATTTTGCCATCTCATGGCTATCTCATTGCTAATTATATTGACATTTTTGTAGAAGTTATATGTGCTTTTACAATGCATACATGCCTGATCAAAAGGCAGTGTACAAGCTGTAACCTGCCAGTTCTGAAAATCATTGTGCACAAAGCAGGTATTTGATCCACACCCATTGCACACAAGCATATTCTGCCACATGTCTGTATTTAATCATTCTAGTCTATATTAAATAATTTTGTACTTAATAATTTTATAATTAATTAATATTTAGTAGTATATTTATAATTTCATGTTAAATATAACATCTAGGCACTTTCACAAAATCCTTATTTAAAATTAAAAAAAAAAAAAGACAAGAACAACAAAGATGGGTCTCACAGATGGACAATGGTTGGTACAAGCTCTTTTTTCATTCTCCATGAAAGTCAAGAAGTCATTTCCCACAGGACACCAAAGACTGGGCTGCTGAAGCAAACGGGAATCACAGTCTCAGCTGCACGAGCATGGAGACTGCATGTAGCATCAGGCTGGTGTTTTTGGGTGCACACTCACCACCTCGTGTACACTAGGAATGGCAAGATTGCTTCTGAGCCAATTCCAAAGACAATTCCTTAGATTTTCCACTTGCCATCACCCAGAAAGAGAAAAGGCAGCTTATTTTGGCTAGCAGTACCACACAAGCTGTCTTTTAGTCATGAAACCAATCCTGCTAGTTATGCTTTGGGGTGTAACTGCAGAGGCGTGTGATTGCAACATGTGTAGACATACCTGCACATATTTCAGTCTGGAAAGCAAGCAGAAATAACGTAGAGAGGGCTTTCAGGTGAGCCATTGGTCCACCTCTTCCAGATCACAAACCTGATGGAACAAATGGCATAAACCTAATGCCACCATGTTGTTACAGCTAACACTGCTCAAACTAGCTAGATTAACACTAGCATACACTAGTGCTACATCTTCTACAGCACTGTGTACAACCTTCCCAGTATATCACAGGCATGACTTCCACCATGTTTTCTGGCCAATTTCTTAAGCTAGAAATGGAAGCAGGCCATAGCAACCAGAGAAGCAGCCATGCTTCAAAGAAACCTCTGTATTAAGCCTGAGATGAACTCTGGGCCAGTCTTGAAAAAGAATTGAAAAACACGGAGCAGGTGTCCACCTCCAAATTATTGGTGTCTAGAGTTTCACACACAGTTTAAGCTGGCATAAACCACCACTAACTGCTAAAAAAGCACTTCCAGGCTCCATCCCCTCTCAGCTGCTTTTATCAGCCCTTGCTCCTTTCCTGCCTTTGTGCTGGCACGAGTCTTTGTACAATTGCCTGATGACCTGCATTCTGCTCTGAGTGAAAACTGATTTGTTTTCTCTGCAGTAGCTTCTCCTGCATGGCCCAGTTTCCTGTGCAGCCATGCAAACACCATGCTGGCAGAAGGTGAGGTGGGCAGTGCAGCAGCAGGAACAGGGCTCAACAGGCAGGGCAGGGCTATGCTTTATGCTTTTGGCAGGCAGGATGATTTAAACCACCTGGACATATGCATGACACTGTATTTTCCATGCTGAAATGTGGTGAGACATCATTACACAACCTGTGATGAGACGTAAAGAGACAGTTCGTATGAATCCTTTCAACTCTAAAATCGAGTTAAAAGTTGCTAGAGCTGCCTTTATCCTTTGCCAGTTGTTGTGGCTTTACAATAACTTTCGTTAGCTTTAAAATAGTTTCTTTTTCTGCCTCTCCCATATCAATTGAAGAAGCCTGAGATTAGGATTGAGCTCTCCAGACATAACTTCTGAGTTTCTCTGTTTGAGTTTGCTACCTCAGAAAGTAGGGAAAACATACTACTATGTGTTGGCTCACTGTTCTATATGGTATTCTATATGGTAGTATGACCACCTAAGAAACTGCCATTACACTGCTTTCTGATCTTTTCTAGCTATTTTTAATTTAATTTTCATGACAATGGAAGAACGAGTTGAAAATATCCAGTTTCACTAACCAGAGGGCAGAAAGAGTACAAGCCCCAAAACGCACACTTAAAACCTTGTAATAGTTTCAGCTTCACAATAGTGTAGCACTGGGTTGGACAGTCCTTGTGCACACTTCTTTGCTTTCTCTCACTTGTCCTCTACTAGAGCAGGTGCAATTACATGATTTAAACAAGTGGCACATTAACACATTGCCTGGTGCAGACTCTGCACTCCTACTCTTGAAGTAGGAAGTATAAACCACCCCCTCATTTCTCATGTGCTACTGGAATAGTTTATTTAGGCCCTGCAACCAGGGCTTAAAGTCACATATGGTAAATCCCAGCTCTGCAGCTAAACAGCCATGGAAAAAATGCCCAGACAAAGCACACTAGGCAAAAGACCTCTGAATGCATGTGCTAAAGGAAAATGCCTATGAAGCAGGTGATTTAACATTCAAATATATTTTTAAATCATTTGACTTATTGGCAATTGCCTCTGACAGGAAGGATAAATACTTTAGTTACAGCATTTAAGAGACTAAGTTTGTGGCACCTCTCCTCCTCCAGAGCACAGAGCATAGATTCATGTAACTTGTGTTTGATATTTGTGTGTTCCTTTAAAATGTGGCACTTTTGACTGGAGATGTCTCCAGGCTCACCAGCATATCAGTTCATAAAAAGCACAAGCGCTCTCAGATCAGACAAGAGGTGCCTGAAACTGCAGTATCCAGGGGAAGCCAAAGCATGCTGACCTCCTTCACTGCTTGTCCTGGCAATACTGAACCTGTCAGGTGGGCAAAAGGGGGTCACCAGTGCCTGCTTTTTGACTTTCTTACTGTCTTCACATAGTTTCTGCACTGAGTGCTTAAGATCTTGCTGAACTTTACTCCTATGATTATGGTTCAGTGAAATGTTTTATTTTGAACACAGAAATGTACACTTGTGCGCCACTGTTTTAACTGGTTTTTATTCTCGCTCATGCGAAACTAATACAACACGAGGGAAAGCCTTTGATATCTATTAAATAATTATATTTGATTAATCACTAAAGTGTTCTTCCGTGATTCACCTTGATACCATGCACCTTTGAGATGTACAATTAATGTATATGATTCAGTGGGATGCTGCACAACTCTTTGTGAATCACTGTGCTACACAACTGCTTTTATATGGCAGATCTACACATGCATGTAACAACAGTCAAATATGAGAGATACAGAGGAGCTGCCGTTCTCCAAAGAATAGAAAATCACTGTACAGTCAACAGTAGATGACCTGGGGAGTGCAGAGTAAAGCAGCGCTAGGCACTGAATCTTGCACGATAACTTGTATTGTACAGAAAATGTGCTGTCACAGCCATGTGATGTGCTTACCTCAATAGAAAAATTGTTTGCCCCTCGAGTCTTTTGAGTCACTTCCTCTAAGTGTGACACCAGTAAGCTGTCTTACTGAAACTAATAAGCTGATTCTGTTTGCAAAAAGTTTTCTGCAACAGCAGAGTACCTGAATGCCATTAAAATGTTTGGATAAGAAGCGGTCTGTGTGGCTTCAGAGGGTGGAGGTGGGTTGTCTCTCTGTTTCATTTCTGACCTGGGCAGCGAGGGAGTATGTACAAGGGATGGCGGGGGTTACAATTGCCAGTCAAGTCCTCCTCTTCTTCCATATTCCTGAAAGGAGGACTGGCTGTAGGAGCAAACCTGCTCCCTTCCTACGCCTTGAGACCTCCAAACCCTCACCCACAGCAGCTTGGCAATCTCAGGTGACACCCAGGACTTAAACATGCTGCATCTTGGGAAAATACCATCCCAGCCCTCATGGCACAAGAACAATGAAGCAGGTTTTTTTTTGTTACCTTCATCTGGTCATTTTGGGAAAATAGTTAGCCATGCTGCCTGTCACTGAAGCAGGAACCCTGGAAGGGAGAAGCTTGTGCTTCTGAAGCTGTGGCCATGGCAGCGCAGCCCCACGCCTAGACTCCCTTGACCTGCAGTGGCTGGGCTGCACTTGTCCAGTGGAAACACCTGAGAGAACAGGCCCTGCTCAGTCCACAGGCTCTTACCTAGTTTGGCACAGCTGACCAACAAGCAAACAGCCACTCAGCCAGAGGCCATCCTCCCTGGTCAGTCCAAGCCAAGAGGGCCAACTGTGTCCTGGGGGTACATCAAGCACAGCATCGCCAGCCAGGCAAGGGATGTGACTGTCCCACTCTGCTCTGCATTGGTGCGGTCTCACCTCCAGTATTGTGTGCAGTTTTGGGTACCACAATATGAGAAAGATATAAAGCTCTTAGAGAGTGTCCAAAGGAGGCCAACAGAGATGGTGAAGGGCCTTGAGTGGAAGCCGTATGGGGAGTGGCTGAGGTCTGTTCAACCTGGAGGAGGCCGAGGGAAGACCTCATTGCAGTTACAACTTCCTTATGAGGGGAAGCAGAGGGGCAGCACTGATCTCTTCTCTCTGGTGACCAGTGTCAGGACCCGAGGGAATGGCCTGAAGTTGTGTCAGGGGAGGTTTAGGTTGGATATTATTAAAAGGTTCTTCACGCAGTGTGGGGTTGGGCACTGGAACAGGCTCCCCAGGAAGTGGTCACAGCACCAAGCCTGACAGAGTCCAACAAGCGTTTGGACACCACTCTCAGGTACGTGGTGCAATTCTTGGAAGAGTTGGACTTCATGGACTTCATCAGCTTCTCAGAATCACAGACTAACTTAGCATAGTCTGTGATTCTGAGAAGCTGATGCTCCATCCCGCTCGCCTCACGCCAGCCCCACCACAGCGCTCAAGGTGTGGGTGCAGAGTGCGCAGGCCGTGAGGGG